>JACEVL010000849.1:802108-958790 GCA_020284085.1 Aporrectodea caliginosa
TAGCCTACATTTTAACAATGATACTTAGTCATATTTCCCTCAATCCTCTTTAACGTTCTCATCTTGTCATTTTTTTATAAGTTTGCATTAAAGTAACATCCTTCATGTTTCGCCATCAAATACACCATAATCAATTGGAGTCATTATCGTTCTCCAACAAATTATCATAATCAATATTTTATCATCATCATCATCATCATCATCATCATCATCATCATCATCATCATCATCATCATCATCATCATCATCATCATCATCATCATCATCATCATCATCATCATCATCATCATCATCATCATCATCATCATCATCATCATCATCATCATCATCATCATCATCGCTCCTGTTTCACCGGCCACGATTGCACCAAAGAGAAGTATATTCGTCATCATTTTTAACATATAAATTCAAAATTTTAAGCTTAATCGGAATGACATTGCCGATGAATAAACTGCAATTTCTGCTCCTGCATTTCTATCGACGACTTAATTGATTACGCCATCCGACACAAGCGGTCGCTATCTGACGTTTATCACAGTCACCACGTAAGATGGAATCAAGGAGTCAATTATATTTTTTAATATCAAGCGTCAGAGGAAAGAATCGAAAGGAAATTAAGGACGAAATAAATCTTCCTTATCGTGACGTGCAGAAAAATGAAGGACGATGAACAGAATTCCTTATCAAACGAAAAGATCACTGAAATATAGTCTAGTTATTTTTAATGGACTCAAACTGTCAAGAAAATATGCTCGATGTGATGGATAGACCTCCACGTAAATATTCACACTTGCAGTCATACATAACTATGCAGATACACACATATAGACTATATATATATATATATATATATACATATAGACTATATATATATATATATAATACACAGGTACATGCGTACGCCGTACATTTATATGCATCTATGGGAGCATAAAAACACCTATATTTATTTACATACACAGATGCGTGTATATACATAAATAAATAGATACATGCATGTATGCAATGCATTAATACATAGATAAATATATAAATGCATGCATTCATACATACGATTTATTCTACAATGAAGTTGATTTTTAATGGATTCACGAGTAGATATTATTAAGGTTGTCATTGGTTGTAGTGAAACGTGTGATTGAAAGTAAAGCTTTGAATGAGACTCACGCTACATTGGCAAAACGTGAATAGTTTATGTATAAAGTCTTTCCTGTTAGTTCAGTATTCATATTTTAATATTTCTAATTATTTGTCGACCGATTATTCAAATTAGTAGACAGAGACATACAGAGATATTTGATATCACGAAGTCACAGATAAAAATAGAGAAACAAAGAGAGAGAGAGAGATAAACGGATAGAGAGGGGGAGAGAGAGGCAAAGAGAGAGGGGAAAGCAGAGAGAAAAAGAGAGAGAAAGAGAGAGAGAGATGAAAGAGCAAAGACAGAGAGAAGAAAGAGAGAAGAAAGAGAGGAAAGAGACAGAAAGAGACAGAGACAGAGAGACAGAGAGAGACATAGAGAGACAGAGACAGACAGACAGACAGAAAGAGAGACAGAAAGAGAGACAGAGAGGATACAGAGAGAGAGAGACAGACAGACAGAGACAGACAGACAGACAGACAGACAGAGACAGACAGACAGAGAGAGACAGAGAGAGAGAGAGAGACAGAGAGAGAGAGACAGAGAGAGAGAGAGAGAGAGAGACAGAGAGAGAGAGAGAGACAGAGAGAGAGAGAGAGAGAGAGAGAGAGAGAGAGAGAAAGAGAGAGAGAGCATATATCGATCTCCCAATGCAACGTGTAGTAGTAATCAGCAGGCTCTCGTCTACGCATATCCCTGCACAGTCAAGTGATAATAATACGCCAAGATAAGGTATGATACGACATGCGCAGCAGTCTGCTTTATGGTCAGCATATTCATGTATATATATATACAGATATATATTATATATATATTATATATATATGAATGTACGCGTCGATATATATCTATACGTGTACATGTATATAATGGCACCTATTATGTTCAGAGGACTGGCATTAGCTTCGTCTACTATAATAGATGCAGCAGCAGCAGCAGCAGCAGCAAGGCAAGGCAAGGCAAGGTGAGCGGCCGTACGTATAGCGGCGACAATGGAAGCGCTAGTCTTTTGCAAAACAGCCTGGCATGGGTTCTTCCTGCACTACCCGACCCCACCACCAAGAAACACAGTCGACGTCTGGATTCCACGTTTCGGATCTTGTTACCGTCAGATAATACATGTAGGCCTACAGTTGCACGCTTTCATGGCACGAGTGCATTGGATGGTTTATTGTCTGCTAGAGGAGTGAAGCACCTGGATGGTGGGTATACAAATGGGAGAACGGCTGATTCAAAGGGTGTATGTGGGTGACCGAATGAGTGTGCTGGGTGGATTCGGGAAGGAAGAATGTCTTTTGATGGCTGGGTAAAGTGTGTGAACGGATGTGCTATAGAAATGTGTAGTGGTTGAGTGGTTTTATTGCTGCAGAGATCCAGATTACGCCTATCACTCGCTGAGGTGAACGACTATCGATACCAAATTGTGAGAATGCTCGATGAATACATTGGTCAAGCGAAGTCATACAGATGTCTACAGATGTCGCCAACTGCACGTGAAAATACAAATCAGGAAACGAAAGAAATAACTAGGCCTAATCTAATATCCAATCCGATCCAATTCAATCTAATCTTTTCTAATCTAATGTAACTCACTGAGTGCACACAAAACGACAAATAGTGGAACGAAAACTTGTAAAAAGTTGTTGGATTTATGCTGAACGTTCATAATAGCGAATAATATGCATGTCTTGATTTGACACTAATGCTTTGAGGATTCGATTCCCGATCGAGGCGTCTGTGAGTAGAATCAGGCAACCCTAAATCTGACAGATTGCTCGGTCGCTGGATTTCTGTTGCATTTTCATACAGATATTCCATGCAATAGCACTGTTTATTGATGATTTATTAATTGTTCTTGTATTGCTCTGTAACACCTCTCAGGTCCGTCAGTATATCATGGTCGACCGTTAGTGTCTGAAATCATATTTTTAGGACTTGGTAGCTATAGTTGCTTATTTCACAGCATCAGTTGTGAGAATCAAGTCCATCTGGCTGTATCTCAGTCTGGCTCGATGCTTCGGTGATTCGATGGTCGAATCATCTAATCAGACAGAGACACCGTGTGACGGTACAAGGTCGGGTCCAGAGGCAGTCTATGTGCCGGTGTAGCCTATGTGCTTTGTAGTCTGTGTGCTGTGTAGGCTATGTGCTAGTGTAGTCTATGCGCTGGTGTAGTCTGTACGCTGATATGCTAGTGTAGTCTATGTGCTGTGTAGTCTATGTGCTAGTGTAGTCTATATATGTAGTCTATATATATGCGCTGGTGTAGTCGCGCTCTTCAGTTACACGCAAGGAACAGCCACAGATGGAAGAAAATGTCAAAGACGTCATTAACGGGCGAAGAGGACTTACTAACAACCTCTCCAACGCACATCTTAACTATACGACGCTCATTATCGACATTTTTCGTCAGATACTTTAGTGGCGCTATAGTAAGTGCCTTCATCCATGAATATATACATATTCCTCAACATTAAGACGCATTTCTTCGGTGATTCCTAGTTAGCCGTGCTAGAGCGCCCTTGTGAGCTACTTAAGGAGCGCTATACAAGTGCTCTGATACATATATACATTAGGCCGCATACATATATACAT
This sequence comes from Aporrectodea caliginosa, assembly GCA_020284085.1. Classification (NCBI taxonomy): domain Eukaryota; kingdom Metazoa; phylum Annelida; class Clitellata; order Crassiclitellata; family Lumbricidae; genus Aporrectodea; species Aporrectodea caliginosa. The sequence goes on from JACEVL010000849.1 coordinate 805,845, forward strand.
GCATATATACATGCATGCATACATACATACATACATACAAACACACATACATACATACATGCATACATTGTCCTAATAATATTCATCAACAACATTATCATCATCAGACAGCGTCATCAATCATAATAATTCAGTCATCATGCAATGACATGTGTCACCGACATACAACATAATCAATCATCATTCATCATCGTCGTCGTCGTCGTCATCTTCGTCAGCTGCAGCTCTTTCGCTGCGTCACTGAGACTGAAAAGGAAACCCTTAGAATTATTGATCAACGACGTTTTTCATGTTTACGTTGGACGCTTTCAATATAACGACCTCTGAGACATACATAGCAACCATTGCGTCGCTCATCAACCAAACAGGACACAAGGGACAAAAGCAGTTGTCCTCTATCGACCATCGAATGGTCCGACCACTTACTGCATGCATGCAACACGCCTCAAGGTACGCAGACATCCAGGTACGCAGACATCCAGGCAGGCAGGCAACCAGGCACGTAGACGGCCGACATGCAGGTGTAGGCAAGCATCCAGCTAACGAGACAGCCGTGGCGTAGCGACGGGGGTGGTGAAGGCGGTCGCCCAGGGCGCCAACTTCCCAGGGGCGCCGGAGTGACCTGACCATTATCCTGGAAAAGTAGGCCTAAAGTTAAAACGTTATCCAAAAAGACTAAAACTGTGTCAGAAGTTTAGAATTGGAACTCGAGCAGTCGACTGAGTCGAGGATCCTCTCTTCATCATCATCACGTTATTTGACACCATTGAATCGATATCTTTGTTCTTCTCTCGTTCCACAATTCGATGGGAGAAATTTAAAAACTGCTCTTTCGATCACGGTTAATTAAAAGCGGTTGTAGTCTAATCTAATGCGTGATTATGTCTGCCATTGTTGTGTGATTAGTAGCCTAGCACAACAAAGAAAGAATGTTAACGCTCATCTGGTTTTGGAAGGCAATGCAAAGTAACTTAGCTCTACATATCCAGTGAGCATTCGTATATTAGTGTTAAGATTCTGACAGCTGAATCTAGGCCTGCAGTAACCAGTAACCCACACTGACCGCGAGAGGTAGGCCTATACCAGTAATAGAAGCAGCAGGTCATGGCGCCTACAGAGTTGGGATCTGAAAGAAGAGGACATGCGATGATAATGTCCTGCTGAAGAATTATTGCTGTATAGTCTACCATCTACTTCTAAAGAGCGCCGCTCTTCAAAGACAAGCCGCCTCGAGAGTATAAGTTCTTTCAGACGGTGTATACTTCCTAGATGATAGATGAACTCCAAATGTTAGATTCCAGAATCTACTTGAAGGTACCGCCCTCACTTGAAGGAACTAGTTCATAGATTAGTATTATTAGGTAAGGTTTGACTGAGTACACACAGTTGATAGGGTCGTCCATTAATTATGTCAACAAAATAGGGGGAGGGGGTTTGGAAAAGTTTGACAGTTGTTGGCAAGGGGGGAGCGGGAGTTCGGTACAAGTTGACGTCAAGAAATTTTTCTTCAACACAGACCCTCAATGGTAGCGTAAAAATATTAAGAAATGCTAAAAATGTATAAAGTGCTTAATGTTTAATACTACTAAAAAGCTGGCAATAAACTAAACTCATATATTTTGAAATTTGAGATTGCATTTTTAGTGTAAAAAAAAAAAAAATGATTCTACATGTATTGAGCCATTTTGTTTCTTTTTTATAGAGGGGGTTCTGGGATTGTTGACATAATTTTTAGGGGGTCCGTCAATGTTTGACAGTTGTTTACAAGGGGGAGGGGTCAAAAACTGCCTAAAATTTGTTGACATAATTAATGGACGACCCCATAGGATTCGTATGATGTCAATCTTGAGATTCGAGATTAGACGAACTAATAAAAAGACACCTTTATCAAACAGGTTCCAATGACTAAAGATAAAGAAATGAGTATAAATATGGAGAGGGAGAGTAAGTCAATACACTGTTATCCTAACCAGACGAGAAGTGATCAATGGCACCGTCAGGAAAGCCAGACTAACATTCTTTATAGACTGCGTCATGTCTAGTGTTCAGCAGACACTAGGCATTATTCTTGAGATTTCTAGAATAAGAGTTCTTGAAGCTGTTGCAGTCATCGTAACTCTCTCATCATCGCTAGTATAGATAGAACAATCGTGTGCGATTAAACTGCTACTCGTCAAGATACATTCTCAGAGAATGCAATAAATAAATTCATACATTAGAACAATCTCCCTTCTTAGACCGCTAGCTATGGGGCCTAGCAGTAATCTTATAACACTGCAAATTTAACTGACAATTTCAGTTTCAATTGCAGGCTACGAACGTTCCTTCAGCAAGATGAAATTAATTCTGACTTATTTGAGAGCATCAGTGCAGCGTCTTGCGGATCTGGCTCTTCTCGGTGTTGTAAAAGAAGCATTAGAGAAAGTTTACTTTGAAGAGATTATAGATTCGCTTGCAATTTGTATCTTTGAAGTCACGAAAATTAGTTTTTTGCAGCTTTCAGAATAAGAATGGCCATTGTTTGTTATGCTTCATTTCAATTATCATTATATATATATATATATATATTTATATATATATATTGGCCCCGGGCTCCAAATACCCTCGCTACGCCACTGCCAGACAGGCAGGCAGGCAGGAAACTAGATGATCAGCCAAGCAGACAGACAACCAGACAGACAGGCTATAAAAACATAGACCCTTTTATTTACTTGAAGACACTTCTTGAATTTGAATGATTACTGGTATGGCTTCTGCTCAGTTGTGGCACTGAGCCCGTAGTTAAGACATATGTTAAGAGTTTCTCTGTCTAGTTGTATTAACTTGGTTTGTGACTATTATTATTAATATCGGTATACGCCATTACGCCGCCGCCTTGCTTCCCATTCTGCATATATCCATAGATAGGGGGTTCCGGTCCATGACTCCCTTAGGCCCCCCCCCATGTAGCCAGATTGTCTCATTTCTTGTAAATTTTCTCTGTTACTTCCTTGCAATTTGGTTACCGAATAAATTGAATAGAACTGAAATGGAATTGACATAGCCTACACACGTATTGGGATATTAGCTTCGTGCTATGGACTTGTCACTGTGACGAAATCTCTTTTTTCTACCAACACTATTATTACGTCACTTAATATTTTGTCTATGAACAAAACTGGATGTGATGATACCTAGGTTATTAATTTTTGTTCTATGGACTTTGTATTGTGACGACTTCTCTTTGTTATGCAATTTTGTTGCTTGCGTCACTAATTTTGTTTATGGGCAAGTTGCTGAGCACTACCATAGCAGCTTTGTATTTTTGACTTCATAATTATTATAACGTCATTAGCTATGCTCAGAGACGTGTTGTTGTTAAGATAATGGCTATTCCGTATTGTGACGACATCTCTTTGTTCTACAAACACTATTGCTACGTCATTAGCTTTGTTAACGAACATGTTGATGTTGGGATGATGGCTCTGTTAAATGGACTTCTTGTGACGGTATATCTTTCTTGTATAAAAATGCATAAAACGGATTGTATTGTATTGTAATGTATCTATCAATTTATACAGCGCCTCCGCCTCTCACAGTGCACACCAATCAGAGGCGCTCAAAGAGGCGGATAAAAGGTTCCCAAGTGCCAGGTAAATGCTAATATGAAAGACATGTCAAGGGCCGGTTCAAATGTCTCCGGGGGCCGGGCCCGGCCCGCGGACAAAATGTTGCCTACCCCTGGTGTACAGCATATATATATTTCACGCCTTATGTAGTTCTCTTTGTCGATTTGCTTGACCTTCAATCCAGAGGTCGAAAGTTCAACTGCCCACTATAGGAAAAAGATATCTCAAGGTATTCACCGTTTCATTGGCACGCCCTAACGAATGCCGCTAAATTGATTACATCAAAGTTCATTATCGACGGAAAGATCAGGCGGATTCTGCATGCGCATACATTTCGCTTCTTCCTCCTCTTCCTATTCCTCCTCCTCCTCTTCCTATTCCTCCTCCTCCTGCTCCTGCTCCTCCTACTCTTCCTCCTACTCCTCCTCCTCCTCCTCCTCCTCTTCCTCCTCTTCCTCCTCTTCCTCCTCCTCCTGCTTTATCTCCAGTTTTCTATATAATAAAAGACCCTCTCAAGGTCTCTGCATCTCACGGTTTCTTAATCTCTTTCTATTCTGTCTTGACGTCTTTCTCTATCCCCGTCTCAGGCTGTCGGTAGTGATTACCATAAGTAAACTATATATATGATATATATATATATAGTCGCCAGGATGTATATATACATATATATTGAAGGTCATATATATATGTATGTATCTAATATATATATATATATATATATATATATATATATATATATATATATATATATATATATTAGATACATACCTTCAATATAATATATATGTAGTAGATACATACATATACATGCAACCTTCAATATATATGTGTGTATAAATATATGTGTGTGTATATATACATCTGGGCGACCTGTGATCAGTTCTTGTCGTTAGAGGTCTTCTCAATAATAAATGAATGCGCGCAAATGGCGCCAATGCAGCGTTGGTCAATGAGACGAGTGGACGACGGAGGAGACGGTGGATGTGGTGGTGATGGTGGGCAGCGGTAGGTTCTCTATTGATCTTATTTCAAGCCAGTGACCGACGTAGTTGTAGGTGCTCCATGTATACTACGACGACGGCTGATTTTGCGCTGCTTTGAACCCGGCATAATTGGACTGGTTCTGTGTCAGAGGTAGACAGAGAAACAGACAGAGAGACAGACAGAGGCAGAGAGACAGTGAAACACAGAAAGAGAAAGACAGAGACAAACAGAGACAGACAGACAGAGACAGAGAGAGACAGACAGAGACAGAGACAGAGACAGACAGAGACAGACAGACAGAGACAGAAAGACAGACAGACAGAGAGACACGAGTGTGTACTTTCTACTTTGTCGGTCATGTCTCTTCGACTCAGTCCGTCTTCATTCGCGTTTCTTTCACCTTTCTGGCCATTGACCTCAGGTCATCCATTCGATGTCTCTTACGACCCTGTCTGTCACCCTGTCTGTTACGTGATTGATTTTGTAGTTCACGGCCTTCGATATAACTGAATTCGGGGTCCGTTAAATAGTCGACTAATTCTTACAGACATCCAAATTAAATTGTTAAAGAATTTTAAGTATTTGTACACTGACCTTAGAGCAAATACTAGCTATTTATTCCATTTGTTCATGTTAGCAAATTTGATTCACTTTTAGCTTGTACCACAGAAGTTTTCTACACTGAGACGATAACTTCTGTTGACAGTCAAAAGAATGATCTCATGCACCTCAATTTACGGCAATATGTCTTCTATGAATTCCAGTCTACCAATATCACGTTTTAATTTCATGTATAATATGCATCGACCCAATAGATATTCTGAAAAGTAATGTTGTAAGCTTTGATTTAAATTAGCCTCAGACCCTTAAGACGTCTACGACAAGACAGCAGAGCTTGAAAATTGCACATCACAAACAACCATGGCCCATAGGGCGACTTGTATAGCGGATCTTCAGTTCTCACAGCGCCCCACCATGTGCAGGCCATAGAGGACTCGCATGGGTTATAAACATGCAGTCTTTGCCGGGCAACCTTTGTGGGATCTGACAAGCACAGTGAGGCGGTCCGTTGCAGACCCTACATTTATCCGCCCACCCGGAGGGGCAATCCCGCAACGCCCCACTGCAGCCGCGCTTCTGTTGGTCATCAGTAGGCCCATACAAGCGGCCTAACTTGGGCAATTCCTCAACGGGCCAACAGTCGCGTTTTAGAAGGTAAGCTGAAGGTAGTCCCTTCAGCCGCAGCCGCAGCTAAGCCTTCAAGTCGAAACCAGTCGCTAAGTTATCGACTGTTAGCGACTTCATTCACTTTTTGCTTATTGTTTTACTCGCGGCCTCCGAGTTTCGATTTTTGACGAACATATCAGCAGCAGAAAAGAAGCAGTACGTGCTTATAATATATGAGTCACAGTGCAACAGACTAACAATTAGTCGATGGTGCTGTGAACCTGCTGTAAGTAAGTAAGTAAGTAAGTAAGTATAGTCTTTAATACGCCATTTGCAAACGCACAATGTGACAACAGTTATGCAATGATAACTGTAAAACATCGAAGTAATAATATTAATAATAATAATAATGCGTAACAAGCTAAATGCAGGCGGAAGATAATTAATAATTGTAAAGCATCCTGGTGATAAATCCCTTCCTAGTAGTGGCGCCACGGCTGAGTAGATCATGAACGGGTCATGAAAACCTATTAATTATCACAACGGACATATAATATGGACTGCTACTATTTTTAAAACATAAAGTAGTGTAGAAATGGTTGCAATGCTGTGCTTGAATACAGGGAACGTAATTAATCCAAAGAACTAACTCCAAGACAACTAATTAAATTAAGGCCAGGTGACGTTGACTGAATGACTTTTGGTAAAGGTGCCTTGCTGTGAAAAAGGTTGGAATCACTGGATTAATCAAGATGGAATAGGCTGCTAGCTTCGGACTGCTAGCTGCAGTCCAGCCTCGGACTTAGCTATGTGTTTTATTCCTTTTTTTTAATTAACACTCGTATCCGGCTGCCACGTTCTTCTTAAACTCACATTAACCTTTTACAGTCATCGGCCAGTCAGTACAGTAGGCGGTAAAATACAGTATGCACATGTTGTTCGGTAACTATTAGACATAGGCCTACTGGATTACCTAAGAAGACGATGAAAAGTCGGTAAGCCAGTCGAAAGGTATGAGCGACTTAGTCAGCTGATAAGCATGTGACTTAGGGAATAGGCTGCTAGCTGACAGAGCCGTGATGGCCTCCTCAGCAGTCCTCTCTGTGGTGACCTCTCGCCTCTGGTCGATCGTCCGTGTGAGGACCTCTTCGCTCTCTACGACTCAGCGATACGACCCATCATCGATGACCTTCTTCCGCTACGTCAACATCGAACTCGAGTCAGACCGTTACAGCCATGGCTGGACCAACATTGCCGTTTGCTTCGTCGGAACGTTAGACGCTTTGAGCGTAAATACCGTCGCACAAGTGACCCGTCTGACCGCCTCATCTGGATTAACCATCTCCGAGACATGTATCGTGAGTTCCGGCTGAAGGAGACTTCGCATTGGGAGTCGTTGATTGACCGGGAGAGAGGAAATCCACGTCGGCTCTGGGCGGCGATTGCGGATGTCCTTGGCCGCTCTACAGCATCCACGTCTCCACCTGAGACCCCGTTCACGGCAGACGATTACCTGAACTTTATACAGGCTAAGATTGATTCTACTCGCAAATCCACGGAAAACTCCCCTCCTGTCTTCTCCTCCACTGCAGCTGTTCTCTCTTCATGGAAGCCTCTTCAACCTGATGCCATCCGTCAACTCATAATGGACTCTTCTTCGAAGTCTTGTGAACTTGACTTACTTCCTCCATTCTTAGTTAAGGAATTTTTAGATGAACTTGTTCCGTTTTTGGTAATTTTATGTAACTCTTCGTTGGCCCAGGGCTACGTACCTGCATTGCATAAAAGGGCTGTGGTTTTCCCTTCCATCAAGCGACAAGGTCTTGACCCTGGCTCCCCTTCAAATTACCGCCCTATCTCAAACTTGTCTTTCCTCTCGAAGCTTCTTGAGAAATGTGTGTCTGTACAATTGGTTCACTACCTTGACCTACACTCTCTAATGCCTCCTCTTCAGTCTGGATTTAGGAAATTTCACTCGACAGAATCTCTTATGGTGAGTCTTCTGGCTGATGTATTTCATGCCGTTGATCGTGGCCATGTCACTCTACTTTCCCTCTATGACATTAGTGCCGCTTTCGACACTGTTGATCACACCATCCTTCTTGACCGGCTCTCTAACTCATTTGGGATTACTGATTCTGCTCTTCTCTGGTTCCGCTCATTTCTTTCTGGTCGCTCCGTCTCGGTAGTTTTTGGTCCCACCCGCTCTGCTTGGGTTCCCCTCTCTTACGGGTTACCTCAGGGCTCGGTTCTTGCTCCTCTTCTGTTTGTCCTATATACTTCGGATCTGGCTGGGGTCCTTGGTCCACTGGGTGTCCTATTCCACCAATATGCTGATGACACGCAGGCTTACCTTCATGGACCTGCAGACACAGCTGCTGTTATGGTCGAGCGTATTCTAGAGGCTTCAGCTGCTCTTGACCGATGGTTATCCTCAAATCGCCTTCGTCTTAACCAAGACAAGACTCAGTACATATGGCTCGGTGGTCGTGCCCAGCTTGCCAAGGTTGATGCTGACTCCCTTCGTCTTCGGTTTCCAAATATGCACTTCTCTTCCTCTGTCCGTGATCTTGGATTCATTCTTGATCCTGTCCTTTCTCTGTCTGATCACGTAAATAGTGTCTCTCGTTCCTGTTTCTACTACCTACGCCAACTCCGTGCCATCCGCCAATCACTACCACTGCACGCCATCACGACTTTGGTCCATGCATTGATCTGTTCCAGGATTGATTATGGGAATGCGGTGTACATTGGTCTCTCCTCTACAAATACATCTAAACTTCAGTCCATTCTGAACGCTGCCGCCCGCCTCATAGGGGGCATTGCAAAGTTTGACCATATCTCCTATTTTATCCGTGACTCCCTTCACTGGCTCCCCATCCGCCAGCGCATCCAATTCAAGGTCTGTTCCCTCATGCGTAGCTGTCTTGCTGGGTCTGCACCTCACTATCTTAGGGCCTTTTGTACCCCAGTATCTTCTCTGCACAGTCGTTCCTCCCTTCGGTCCTCGGCCCGTGGTTACTTGGTTGTCCCGCGGGTGCGTACTTCTACGGCCCAGTCTAGGAGTTTCGCTATTGTTGGTCCCAATAGCTGGAACCAGTTACCTCAGTCCCTCAGGACTGACCTTTTTCTATTTCTTTTGACCAGTTCCGCAAGCGCCTGAAAACCTCCCTTTACCAGTGAAGAGACTGGCTCGGGTCGGGAGCGCCTCTGTTTTGAGTGGCGCTATATAAATGCTTGATTACGATTACGATTACGATGTGTGTCCATGTATTTCTCTAGACGTGTAACTATAGCATGTTTTAAGTACAAATTATCTTAATACACAAGCCTAAATTGTATAAAAGTTAATTAAGAACACAAAAGTTACAAAAAGAGGAAACAATGTTCAGGTATCCAGAAGTCACCACTGACAGGATACTAGCCTACACACACCTACACACACCTACACACACCTACACACACACACCTACACACACACACCTACACACACACACACACACACACACCTACACACACCTACACACCTATATACACACACACTCAGCTAATCAACAGTTCACATCCAGAGATCCAGAGTTTATAGTGAATAACAAGTTCAGAGTTCAGGCTCCCTCGAAGATGAAGAAAATGTCAGCTGAAGCTGTGTGCAGCACACGGTGACGTATACTCCCTCCCACCCCCATCCAAACTCATTGTGAATGGAAGAGGAAGGAGCAGCTGGAAATCTCTCTCAGCCATCGATTAGTCGACTTCCAATTCATCACTGTGACATAGAACACCTCTGTGAACGTGTCTTCTTAAAGCATTGATATTGATTAGAGTTGGAGTCTTTAGGCTGATTAGTCTAATTAACAATCGTGTCTGGACGTTTGATTGACAGCAGTGTTGCGTATCTAGGCAATATATGCAAATGTATATATATATATATACAATACATAATATATATATACACATAATATATATATATATATATATATATAATGGGAGTATTATAATCTTCCGTGTTATGTGCTTGACTGAACAGGTGTTGAGTAGTGGGTCTTGCATAGATAATTAGCTGGTAGAACAGATGTTTGTACGAGCCGTTCGTGTGGCGCGCGAACGAAGTTGCTGATGTCAGCAACATTTGTGCAGTGAAGACTGTAGAGTTGATTTGGCTGAGCTTTGATTTTTTATATATAAGTGGTTTTGTGTGTGTTGATTTGAAAGAAGAAATATTGAAAAGGTGTTCGGACTGTGTTAATGTGAAATGACAGCCACGCAAACCATAGTTTAGGTACCCATATAGGTAGAGATAGAATAGAGGTAGGTCAATGAGAGTAGGAAAGGTGACAACCTCTGTCAGTGACAATCAACGCCACCGCCCAAAGACTTTGCCTCATCTTCAGATTTTTTTGTACTTAACAACAGAGTACCGTTACTGCAATTCTTGTCAATTACAGTACCGGCAAAATGACTTACACATCAATCGCTGTAAACATCAATTGTTTTCTAACTGCCATCAACTGTATTAATATGGTGTCGATGATCAGTGATCAGTCAATAAATGGTGTGTAATTGAAATTCATTCTAGATATAGGCCTACCTGTTTTAGAGACCAAATGTCAGTTAGGCCTAGTTACAAAACAGCTTTCATCATTTGCAAGAACAGTAGGTGGTTTAATATCCACAGCAAAGTTACCGTTATTGGCAGTGTAATCGTCATAATATTATCAATATGATATGAACATGTTCATTGTCATTAAATTGTTAGTTTTACCTAGGGTAGAAAAGATTGTGATGACAACACTCATGATGAAGATGATTATGAATGAAATGCTGTTGTCATTATAACTATTGATAGTGATTTCATCTGACGACGAATTGATCCAAGTGAATTGAACCAATAGGCCGCTTGGCAATAACATAAATTAGGGTTCAGTGTCGTAATCCAGAATGATTGTGAAAACAACTCGGCTGTTGATCAAAATAGTGCGTCTAACAACCATTAGCGTCTCTGAGTAGGTCTCTGGAAGAGGCGCTATATAAATTCTCGGAATGAATGAATGAATGAATTAGGCCTACTTAAAAGGGTGCTGATCAAGAGCAACATTAAGTTCGCCTTTAATGTTTATGTACAGTTTTAAAAGCTAATGCAAAACTAGAACATAATAATATAGTATACACATCCTTGCACAACTGTAGAAGATTCCCAAAACGTTTCGTTGAACCATGCTGATATTCAAAGTTACTTTCATTCAATTCTATATTTACTCACAAGCTCAGAAGCCAAACAAAATGGCTGTCTCTCCTTGCGAACCAATAAACATGGCCGTGCGCGTGCGCATTAGAGGTCCTTCTGAACGTCACACGTCGGCTAATGGTGAGTGGGATAAATTGCATCAGACCAATGAAATGCCCATAAGGAAACAACAGCTACGTCATGCCGACAATTACTCTCACCGGGCCTAGGCGATTTCTGTCTTGACTCTTGATAGTAGTAGTGAGAGCAAATGGGGTAGTTGTAACTTTAACGATAACAAGAACAAAGCCACTAAGAAATGACAATACGAAATAAGAATGGCAGTAACGATTAAAATAGCAGCATCAATAATATAACCACTTCTTTGAAGAGGCGCACATTTCCATGCACATGCATGCTAAAGGGAGGTAAATTTAGTGCTAATCTCCTAATCGTCTCATGCCCCAAATATTCCTTCCAACTCCAAGCTCCAATCTTCATTTTCCAGAAATAAAATGCAGGTCAACACTCTTGTTTATCGGCACATATAAGCAATCCTCGTGTAGAGAAATGCATGAGGACCAAGATGGCAGAAGTAGCAACTAAACAACAGCAATCCAACTGTATAGCAATCCAACAACATGCCACCTATGTAACCTTCCTGCTTGCCTGGGTAGCCTACTTATTGACTGGCCCAGGAAGGTTTGCAGACCATCCAAGAACTATCCCCCGCTTTGTCCAAGGGGTAATTTATTCAGGACTGGCTCGTGGTACTGTATCCATCGTGAAAGGGCTAGATGACATGCACGTAGCTCTTGGAATCCCTTGAGAAAAGTCAAACCTTTTACTTTAGCAATAGGCCATACACTCTGCTCTTATTATAAAGTTTTGAGTTTTGACGATGGCCATGCGCTATATGAATGACACCGGGTGCTACTGGCCCTGTTAGCTACGTCGGTAAAGAGCGTTGACCGCGTCTCACGCGCCTATGTGTAAGAGAGCATGCGGACCGCGGGTTCGTTTCCTGAAGGTGGCTTATTTCATAGATGTAAATCTCAGGCTAGCACGGTCCGTGCACGGGAACCCTAAATAGCGTGGCACCCATTCACACAGGCAGTGGTGGTGAAGGATCTCACCCGATCAATTCATTGAAAAATGAACAGGGTCGAGGCCATATACGGTCGCTATGTAAAATCGGGTACATTTACATTTAGAAAAGAGTCTGTAATGCTTAGCGACTATTGATGCCTATTAAATGAGAGTCTGTAACAATTTACTTTGCCGCTGGACACAGGTCAGTGCAAGGAGCTGACGGACGGACAGACGGACGGAAGGATGGGCGAGTGGATGGACGGACGGTCGGGTGGGTGGACGGACGGAAGGACGGACGGACGGTCGGTCGGGCGGCTGGCAGAGCGAGCGGCCTCGTGACGTCAAGGTTTCCTACCTGCAGGCGTCGGTCATTGTGCCTGCGTTGATATTTGGCCTCTCATGCATATTGATTTTTAAGCAGCTGCTGGAGGTTCTGTCTTTTGAACCCGGTAAGGCTAAGCAGACTATAGCGCTGGAATCCGCCATTGGTGACTCATAATTAACCAAGAATCATATGTACTGTAGACTAAAATAGTAGCACTCTTTTGTTTGTCTGCACATATTATAAGCACTCCTCATTTAGATGCGTGCGCGGGGAGCAAGATGGTAGCATTATTTGTTGGCTATTGCAACATACAGCAATGTAGCGAAAGTAACCCAACAAGAGCAATTCAACAACAGAAACCCAACAATCGAAACTTAACAGCTAATTAATTAGTAGGCCTAACTTTCATCGTGCCAGTGTCTAGTCCTCAATGCATCAACCGATGGCACACCAAAACCAAGCATCAGCTCAATACCCTGAAGATCGGCCGATTAAGGCAGAGAGGATGCAGCCTATGGTAGATAAGCAGTTTGATAATGTCGTCCGTACAGAGTTCAAAAGTGGATATTGAATTTGGGCAACAGGAGACATTAAGAATCTTAAGCAGACTGGAACAGGTAATCAGGTTGGAACCGAAATAATATTATATACATGTAGTCTCGGTGAGAGAGAGTTGTGTATATGAGGTAGAGTTCAAGATGTAAGGACCGACGACTGTGGATGAATGACAATTAGACGTGAACCAGGAATAGCATATCCTTAAGCAGAGGCTGATTGATCGAAGCGCTAATCGGCCTTTAACAGAGCTAAAGGGTATAACCTTGGATTATAAGTAAGGTAGCAGATTATCTGTATGTGCTTTGTAAAACAAGAAGTGTCAGCTTCAAGCATATAGATTAAACCCGCATACAGGGAGCAAGTGTAGAGAACGAAGAGCAGGTGAGATATGATCTGAGTACGAGAGTTCAGGTACAGTCTTGCAGCCTGGTGCTTTCTTCCAGGCAGAGGAATCAGTGTCTGTCAAGGTATAGATAGTTCCTGTTAAACGACGCTGTGTGTCGTAACAAAGATGCTTAAGAAGCCATAGAGTTGCAGTAGATGAGTCTCCATCGGTCTAAGACTCTAAGTCGTCGGCCTCTATCACCTGATACCGTTAACGTGGAGCTGCATCAAACAGTGTACTGTGTCTGCGGAACTGAATCACAATGTCATGTAAAGCGAAGCTGTTGATCCTTCTGCGGTGAAACACGCAGACTCTACTTTCGAGAAGTTGCATCTATTTGGAGACCCCCAAGATTCCGAGCAGTAGAGAATAGGGAAAAGTAAAGGGGAGGAAGCAGGAGCAAAAGGGCAGTATGTCTGTGGCTGATTCAGAGGGATTTAGTTTCCTAATTGTATTACCATCATATTTTAGAATATAGATTCGCCTCCTGTAGTATCATGGACCCACCCTGTCTTTTCTTACCTGAGCAGCCTACGTACACACTTCTCTCTTTGAGCAGTGCTAGTTACTATACATACCCATTTCGTCGATATGGTCCGACATGGAGAGTGAAGCTCCGACAAGGACCATGCTGGCAACGATCATGAACGTTGCCACAGCCATGACGCACGTCTTGATTCGCTTCTCTTTCATCGACTTGCTGTCGGTCAGCATCGCCTTCGATGACGACGACCCGTTGCCCGCTTTGAAGCCCGGTCGACTGAGGCGGGTCTCCTTTCGCCGGGCCGTAGTCGGCCGGCCTGCGGGGGAAGCCGACGGGACGGCGTTCGTGGCCGCCATCAGGCCCAGCCCGACGTCGACCGTCGCCACCTGTGAAATGGGAGCGCGCTGTGATGACAGTATCTCTATGCTGTCGTCATAATGCAGTGACGTCATAGTCACGTCTTGACGTCATCAAACTGTGATGCAATGTCGGCCATGTAGTGCTAATAAGTTACCATGGCGATCCTAGATGAATCGATGCAAAACAACAGCCGGCAACAAAGAATTCTGTACGGTCGTCATAGTGAAGTGACGTCATCTTTGTTGACATTGCGATCCAAAGCATTAGATATAATTTTTACGCTATTAACAATACACGAGTCAGATTTCAGATCGCTGTACTCCAGTGACGCCATGATTACGTGTTTTAGTTATCGAACTGGAATTCTATGTTGGCCATGGCGACTTATTGAGTGAAAAAGGGAAACTCCAGTTTCTTCTTGTAGGAGATCGTAGCTTCAGTGCACGGAACATCGCAAGCTGCAAGCGACAAAACTGATCTATATAGAACACAAGAATTTAACATTAGTCCTCAACATTAAATACCAGTGGCAATCAATATCACAGTCATTGAAAGAAAATAGTAAAAGGCATCCAATGGAAGACAAAAAGGACAAGTCACGCTAATAGGAGCACATAAACTGACAGAAGCAGAGAAAGAATAGAGTGGGAGAGATAGGCGGGTGAGAGCAAGTGGGACAAGGAGAGGCAAAGACGAGACATAGAGATAAGTTTGAAGGTCACATGCCATCCCAAGTAAAGCTAATTGGCTCCGAGTGAAGACTTGAGCCGCAGTGGCCACTGAGCTGTTGGGACTCCTTTGGCTAGTCTCATCACTAAGCACTGCCTGCTATTTTCGGCGTTTCGCTTTACGCTACTGTGCCATTACATGTAGGCAACGTGTGCGTGCGTTCGTCCTATGTGCACTGGCAACCGTGATAGATATCTGAGGCATTCGGACGGACGGACGGAGGGAGGGCGCTGGCTCACGTCCGTCCCATCCATCAATCGGCGCCGTCGGCCGCGGGCAGAGAACCCGTCACTGGAACGGTCGGGCGCTATGTGGGGGGGGGGACGCCGCGGAAGAACTGGGCTTTCAATGACGGTAATGAAATACTTTGGATCTTCACAACGATTAATGACCCTCTACGACGAACTAAACGCCGTGACAGGCAAACAAGGCAGGCACGGTCAGCAGCAGAGACTGAAACAGAACGCAAGAAGAAGAGAAATAGTAACCAAGTCTGGCCTGCTTCTTTCAAGCCTTCTTCAAGATATCTTCAACATCATCTTCATCACGTCAATTTCACAGCCTCGCAGGCGTAATGACATCTAATATCACATAGACTAGCGCAGAGAGAGTGCCTCTGATATGTCTTTATCTTTGAGCGGCGCTACATAAATGTTCAATTGCATTTACAAATCTTCATTACATCACGTATACTGTTCTCTTCATACTCATACCATTCTAAACTCAATCAGGCTTACATGAACCTCACAGAATTTTCATGCACGTGACCCCAACATCCTTTTGAGTTCAACCATTGCCTTCTAGATACTGACACAGTATATAATTAATAATATAATTATAGTTAATTATAGTAGTATCTAGAAGGCAATGGTTCAACTCCAGTAATAAGTAATAGGTGCCAATCAAAATAGAGAGAATTGCAAAGACAACATCAGCAGCAACAACATCAGCAACAATAGCCACAACAAGAAGAACCATTACTACAATATTAATACAATGACTACGAAGGCGATGAGGAACGTTATTCTGTGTATAAATTGTTCTGTTAGATTGTCGGTGAACGGAAATATTCCAAGTGTGGCTCAGAGACACACTCTTCAGTGTAGGCCTAATGTGGCTGCAACAGCCTTCAGACACCTTCGGAAAAAGATAGACAAAAAACATAATGTTGACAGACATGTATTTGTGTCGGTTGGCTTTTCCTTATGTGCTCAACAGCATTTGAGAAATTGAGAGTGGCGTACAAACACTTTGGTGATTATAAGTGTTTCCGGAGGAGTGCACTTTTATGCGTCTATAGTCATTAAATACTCGGTGCTGTCCTGTTTGATTTAGTCTCTAAGCAATCCGTTAAATGGAATGAACTACATTCAAACAGCGTTCTGTAATTTCTCCGGTTTATCAACATGCCAGCGCGTTCAAGGCTGGTCGTAAATCTACGAAGGCCTATTTACGGAGAATGCCGAGTCTTTAAGGCTGCAGCTGGACTGGACATGTGAAGATTTATTGGATGGCTAACAATGACATTCCTGCACTAAGAGCATAGTTGTCGCGTCTGGGCGTACCTTAGGTGCCTATATTTCATGCACGTAACACAGTCTCAGTTCTTGTTTTAACAGTTTGTTTCAATTCCTTAGGCACTCCTCTGGAGTCGTCCGTGCATGCGCTTGACATATTGATGACTATGTCCAGTTAGGAAGACACCAGCCGATGGCTCTGACCGCTCCTGCTGCTGCTGCTGCTGCTGCTGCTGCTGCTGCTGCTGTTACTGAGCTGCAACTGACGGGGATGCTGTGAGCGCATATGCTCTATCCATATTTTTCGCACGACGCAGTGAAAACTAAATTATTCTGCTTGGATAAATAATTGATCAGCTTAATGTACGAAGCCTGACGAACCGGCAATACATCATGGCCATCAGCAGCTTTGGACATATATGCATCACAAGAAAATTATGTTAATTGATTATACATGTATATTGGCGGCATAATATATTGATTTATATCATCAGAGTTCAGGTTTTTGCCGTAACACGTTATACATATATGTTGCTACAGGTTGTAAATGAGTATGAAATGTTAATACCATGCAGTGTGAGCTGAAATCATATTTACCTAAAGGCGTATTAACAGCGTAACAACACTCAATTATGCTAACATAAATCATGTATTAGAAAAACGGAACGGTCAAACGACTCACCAGGCGACAGAAAAAACAGAAAACACAAAACAGGGTAAAAATAAATGTCATTGACAAAGCGAAACAACGCCTGACTTGTCGAGAGACTGGCAGCAAATAGGCCATTCAGATAGGCCGTGGCTGGGCTGGGAGCGCCTCTGAGTAGGTTTCTTGAAGAGGCGCTATATAAATATCCGGAATGAATTAATGAATGAATGAATGCAGGACCAACAAACAAAATCCGGTCTAAACACGACTCAAACACATAGGCCTACCCTTTATAAGGGTTGAGATTTCCCGCCAAAATGTCCCGACGGAAGAGATGGGTAACTAATTGCCTAGAAGCTAATAAATTAGCTAATTAATTAGCTTGGTAGCTAATTCTAATCATAATTCATTAGTAGAGAAATTTTTGATAATTCTAATTCTAATAAAAGTTGTTAAATTCCAATTAAAATCTCATAATTAGCTTCATAATTACTTTGCCTGCATATTTACTTACTTACTTTTTTCTGGGCGCCTTAATTGTAGCTAATAAACATCAACGAATATTTTAAGTTTTTAGTTTTTATGATAGTCTATCTTTGAAAAAATAATTGCTTTAGTTATGACATGTTTTTATGAAAAATACATGCACGAATCCATCAGTAAAGTTGAAATTAATTGGAGAGTGCCTGTTTTAGCAATAACATTTTTAGCCTCAAGGAAGAAAATAATATAAGATTTCTCATAGTTTTCCAGCTGCATCTGAAACATCATCTTGTTAAACGGGTGCGACATCAGCATCACTGAAGCGGGCATTTGGCGTTGCAGGATTGTTACAAATGAGCATACGAATTTATGCTTGAAGACAATGCTTTAGATCTGATGATAGTTCCACAATGCAACTCCGATCTCTTATAAATAAAAACATTTTCCACAGTAATAAGAAGAAATTGGATGAAGATAATTGAAATTTCAGTTTTGTCATAATTTGAAATATTTTGTCTTATATATTGAACGCCAAACTGGTAAAAAAAATTTGTGTCGTTTTGTATTCTAATTCTAATTAATTAGTTGAGTGATAATTGTAATTCTTATTACTTAGTTATCCTAAAAAGCTAATTCTAATTCTAATTATGAAATTCGAACTAATGCTAATTCTAATTAATTAGTTACAAAATCTTAATTACCCATCACTGCCCGACGGCGTACAACTTACACAAATCATTGCACCAATTTAATTACTACACGCAAGATACAACAATGCAAATCATGAATATATAGTATATAATAATTATATCATATATCGGCGTGAATTAATTAAACGGGTGCATTGAGTTGTGCCGACTACATTAGGTAAAAGAAATAGGCATCAGAGGGATAGCAAAATAATATCGAGGAATTTGCTACGGCAGTGAGAGCTGGACAGAGGACATTGTGATGTGACATTGATGTGACATTGACATGCACAATGGTGACTGTTTTTTTAACGGCGTGTTAGTTTTAAAGCTACAGCAGTACAGCTTGCAAGTGCACAAATATATATTACACACACACACACACACACACGCACGCACGCACACACGCACACAAACGGTTAGCTAACTTAGCATGACTTGCACGTCTCATTTTGATGATTATTATATATTCGTTTATTGTGCATCAAGCAGGAAGACACACCGCTTCACAACTTACATCACATAAATGCTACTGATGGATGCAATCCGTTGTCTGCGCGTTAATGCTACATCAGTATCTGATGTCACCTTTTTTCAAAGAGTTCAATATATAGTCCGTTAGTTACATGTTATGCATGGTATTGTGTGTTACCACATCATAAAACATTTGTTTGATGCGTTATATCGCTGTCGTCATCATTATAAATGTTATAATCAACGCGGCCACCATCGATCGTTGTCGCCTGTTTTATTGATTACAGATTAAGCAAGGACGAGTCGCAGTACATTGATGTATATTGACCGTGCGTATATATAAACGACGGTCGTAAAGCCTCGCTTAATTAACGCCGTTCGTTAATAAGTATACGCGGATTCAAGAGAAAAAGGATACGCCACAGTTAGTTGCAATTTTGGTTCATCGCAATAATCAATGTGACGTTGCAGAGTGTTTATACAGACGAACGGATTGCATTGTCGAACCTGGCGTGTAGTAATTATATCATTGTCCTGTCATGTGGTGATTTCTTTGAGAACTATAATTGAAGTAGGATTGACTATTGGATTTATTCCGTAGACCATAATTATGTGTCTCTTTAATCTTTACAATTAGGTTTATTTGTTATAATAATATTCTTTATTGAAACAATCCGGTTGACAAACCGCAACCGGTTACAGTATACAGTTATGCAATTGAAACAATTCACAAGAACACAAATGACAGTGTGAACTAATGTTTTGCATATATAATGAGCACAGGTGTTCCTTAGGTTGATATATATATATATATAATGTGTATCGATTGTTAAGCGTTTTAGTTTTAGGCCTTAGTTGCGCTGTCGGCTCGTGGGCGCTTGGCCTAAAGTAGCCTAAACTTTGGCTGACGATAGATTCTCTACACGTGCAGTTAGCGCGCCAAACTTAGAAACTGCTGATGACAGTGAATTTGAACAATACAGTGTAGTAGTTGGTTTAATGCAGTAGAGAGCTGTATGTTAGAAGTTACCGTTGAGTGGTAATTGATAAGAACTTTGATATTAAGTGTACGTTTGAAATAACTGTGTTTGAAGAAAGGAGAAACATTCAAAGAACTGTGTCAATTTAATTCTTAAACAGTTAGAAGACGTTGAGCAATTTATATGTAGAGATAAGGAAAGTTCTTGAGGTAGGTCACAACTAAGAAAGAAAAGAGTTGGTGACAGACAGAATACATAAATCTTAACGATATACTAACGGAACAGACAGCCTGCAATACAGCCTGTTGTCAGTAGAAGCTTCAGCGAACTCTGACGCTGGTACTTCTGTGTATTGTAGTTTATCCTAAAGCTGTCAGATAACTACATCGAACAGAAGAATATAATACGTCGCAATGACGTTACTGATGAAGCAATTTCTCTTTGGGTTGTCATCTATAATGACAAACTAAAGAACATGCAAGAAGCAACGAGGTATAAAATTCTATCTCTTACAGAAGTGAACCAATGCCACGGACATACTAATGAGAGTTTATTTCAGCGTAAAAGTGCAAGAGCATGACTTAAAACACCTTTGATATAAAGCTAAGCAGTCGCTAAATGGATCGGAAATCCTCGTTTAGCAAGGCAAAAAGCTGCAGACTGATGGAGCTGCTTTTTCATAGACAGTGCATTAGTATTGTGCTTTTGAAGGCGCTGTTACGGATTATGCTATGCATAGATGATAGAGGCTTTAACTCAAGGTTGGCGAACCCAGTATTAGGTATATATGTACGGTACGAAAGCAACGCTATAATAGAACTATACGGCAACGCAAGAATTATCTTAAGACAGCGAAGCTCAAAGGAAGCTTGGACTGGCGAAGATCGGAATACTACTGTGAATGGCTGCATTGACCGAAGGTGTAGACTACTCGAGGATTTGTCATTAGCTTTTAGAAGTATATATATATATGCCTACTGATGCTCAACTTACTGGAAAGACCGCACTGACCTATAGGCCTAACCAGTAAAGACAAATATTGGCTTATTGTTTTGAATAAAACGTGTTACCGCAAAATATACTTGTAAATATGTGGTATTCTCTAAGTTACCCTCAACTGCCTTACTGCAAAATATCCTGGGCCTCAAATTACAGATTTCTCTCAAAACATCTGAACACTCTCTGTGGCTTAGACTACCAATATGGACCGGCACCAAATTATAACTTTTTGTACTCTCATTATATTACCATAGAAACCGTTTACAAACTGCAAATCTGTGCATTTATGCATCATATATTTAAATATAATTTACATCCTGTAATATTTGATTATTGTTTTCATGTTACATCGGAACTGCATAATCAGTTTAGCAGCTTTTCAAAAAGATATCGCACGTGTTTCGCTCGCAATATCATGTTCAGCGGACCCACTCTGTGGAATTTTCTAATCTGATGATTTACATATCTTGCACCAGTTAGTGACTTATATATAGCGTCACTTTTTGACACATTAGGTTATTTGTATATACAATTATTGCACATGACAATGTATTTGCAGAGTTGACGAAAACTGATGTAGGCCTAATATATACGTGATGTCTTGAAATGCGTTATAAGAAATTGGGTGATTCTGGTCCTTTGGTATCGTCCTTAGATGTCTAACAATATTTCGCTTCAAACAACTGCTATACTGATTGCTATTTTGTGTTAAACATACAGTTTCAATTCAATTCAAATTAGAATTCAATTGACATGATGTAAAAATTGAACATAACACAACATAGCATAGAATAATAGCCTTAAAAAACCCAGAATAATAACAATATTATTGTAATTATATTTGTTGATGTTATTATTACAATTATTATTATTAATTATTATATTGCTATGCCTATTCAGTGATGAGTATTCACCTCTTTAAAATAGGTTGCCTATAATTATGGCAACCTGTGACATGAACTCTTTGATCTCTGTTAGCCTCTTTTCCGTAAGCGCTTGAAGACCATTCGCTTTTAGATCGAAGGTTTTTGTTATCAAGTCGAGAGCGCCTATCAAGCGCGTCTATAGAGTGGCGCGATATAAATTACCATAACAATAATAATCATTAACTTTGTCGTCGTCATCATCATCACGTTGCACATTGAGAATGAAACGCATGTGTTGATTTGAAAGACGTTGGTTGAGGTACTCACATTGTAAGCGATAGAATCCGAGATGCCATCTGCAAGACGTCTGTCATCTGTAACTGGGCGTTGTGTGTCATGGCACCACCTGAAGCAACAGCAGCAGCAGCAGCCACACCATCAGCAGCAGATGCAGCAGCAGAGCGGTGTATGTATGCAGCGGAGACGGTGGCGACGGAGACCATTACGTATGGCCTGCCTCCTCCTCCTCCTCCTGTCGCTGCTTTGGACACACGACACTCCGTATATCGAGTGACATGTGGGAGACAGTTGCACGGCATTCTTCAGTTACCATGGCGATTCGATTTGGCCTACACTTTTTAACAGTGATCGATGTCTCAAGAAGGAAGAGGCAGCAGCAGCAGCAGCAGCAGCAGCAGCAGCAGCAATGATATCCCTTGCAGAGACACGACATCGGCGGCTGATGAGATAGCGCAGAGCAGCAGCAGCAGCAGCGGCCGTGGTGGCGTTTGATGGTCAGCAGGAGAGGCTGCTGGGGCCTCGGTGGCGCCGGTGGATGTCCAAGTCTTGTCGGTGAGCGATGGCCTCGCTTCCGGTCCACGTAAATCATTGACTATTGTCCGGAAAGAGAACCACTCCTTTACCATCTCCACTCGAAATCAGTTGCGGAGGTTTCTGTAAGGTCAGACCGACTTCGCTCTCTCCCCTCTCTCCCTCCCTGCCTCTCTTTCTTTCTCTCTCTGTCTCTGTCTGTCTGTCTTTCTCTCTCCATATATTATATCGTTCTCACCAAACCTCTAGCGCCAAATTGGCCTCGGCCTCAGTCTCAGTTGTCAGGTTCGTTAGCCTGTCTGATGCCAAATTGAAAGCAAAATCAATCGAATGTTGTCGTGTTTGTCGTCTGAAATTAATTACATATGGCGTCAATTTGACGTCTATCAGTTTCTTCTGATGTCGAGCGATATGTGTAGCGATTTCTCTTGTATTCATCCGGAGTTTGACGATTTAATAACCAATTTGTCAATTATGTCATACAATTAAGTAATTGTTGTCTCAAATTTTAACAAACTTATCCGAAAATTTTGCCAATTAATTGTTAATCAATGAGTCTGAATTCTTAAAGATGGTCTTCGTTTCGTCATCTCTTCGTTATTCCTCTTTATATTTGTCATTCGTCCGATAAGCTGTAGTCATTCCTTCACCAACTGCGGGTATCGCAGAGAGCCGATGTCAGCTGCAGGCGATGCTGAGCCTCGCCACATGCGCGGCCACACTGACACCTTGACGACCATATCCGCAGCCATTGCGTGTTGACCAGCGACACAACGGCGCCTTAGCAACACCCCACCAACAAAAGGAGTGTCCTGTCACTATGGTGACGAGACTTTAATGGTCGTCGGCTGTTGTCTTTAAGGCAATATGACAAGGCAATATTATGGCCATGTGTTCTACATCCCTTTATCGTTTTTTCCTAACCGCCGGCCAAAAAAGAACACTCCATGGTACCCCATCCACAATAGTTTTTCACCATGTTTAATACCACTTTCTGTAGACATAAATGTAAATCCTGGTCCTGTTAGTCTGTATTTCGGTCCTCCTGCTCCTCATCTCAAGAAACCATCACTTGATAAAGAAATCCTCTTAAACTACCGACTTGTCTCAAACGTATCATCATTCATCTCCAAATTAACTGAACGCATGTATCAATGACAATTTCTTACTTCCAACTCACTTCTTAAAACACACCAGTCTGGTTTCACCACGCGCCACACAAATGAAACCCAGTCACTTCCTTCTACAATAAAATTATTGTTTCTGCCATCTCCATTCAGCAAGTCTGCTGTCTCTGTCTTTTTCGTTATTCAACAGCCTTCAATGCCATTGATCACAACATCGTACTCCAAAGACTGGTTTGGTTTTACTGGCACTGCTCTCCTCTGGTTTCAATCCTAACTCTCTTCTCGCTCTTTATCCGTTTCAACACCGGAAGCCTCATCCCAATCATGACGTCTTACCTGTGGTGTTCCTCAAGGTTCTGCTTTTAGGCTTCTTTTGTTCATCGTTTACATTATTCCACTCAGCTCACTCGTTAAAGATTCCTCGGTTGACCATCACCTACATGTATACGCTGACGACATTCAACTATTCGTCTCTTTCTCTAAAAATGGCTTCTCCCACTCCAAAGATCATCTTTCTTCATGTGGTGACCCAAATCAAATCTCCTGTGCTTGTACCCGTCCAAAACTGAATTTAAACTTACAGGCCTGTGTGACCAGGTCAAGAAAATTCCAGATCCCTCTATTTCCCTCATCATAGACTCTGTATCCACCCACACATTCACTACCAATTCTTTTGTCCGCAGCTTAGTTGTGATTTCCGTGCAAAACCTATAGCTTATCCGAACATATCTCTCACCTTTCCCGCTCTTGTTCTGTATCAGGCACATCCGCGATCTTAGCAAAAGTCGCCCTAAGTTCGACTTCAAAACCGCATATACTGTCGTTACGTCTATTGTCCATGCTAAACATGATTATTGCGATTCGCTATTCATGAACATTGGCATCACCCAAATAAACCGCCTTCAAGCTATCCAGAACGCTCTCGCTCGTGCTATCAATAAAACTCCAAACACCAACACGACACTCCTGTCCTCAAATCACTTCACTGGCTTAAAATACACGAAAGAATCAAATACAAAGTCCTATCACTTACAAACAACACACTTCAATCCTTCCAACCCTCCTGTCTTCGTCGGTTCTTTACGGTCCAACCACTTCGCTCAGCCAGTGTTATTTAAGTTAACTAAAACTGAATGTAACTTTATCGTTAACTGAAAATTTCCATTTCAGTTGGCTGAAACTAAAACTGAAACTGAAACTGAAAAGTACAAAACTAGAACTAAAACTGAACTTGAAATTTGAAAACTTAATTAATATTTCTGTGTGGCTAATACGCCGAGTGGAGGACATGTCTGCAACGGTTAGCAGCAAGTGCTTGAAACTGCAGCTCAATAGCATGAAAACATGAATTTAATAAGATCTGTTGTTCGTGCTAATCAAAACGAATGTCGTTAATAAAAAATGACATTTAATTGCTTCTGTTGAATGTTCACAGAACTTAATTAAAAGTTAAAAGTTTTGAAAATTGAAACTAAAACTAAAACTGAAAATATTTGAAAACTATAACTAAAACTAAACTGAAAAGTTAAAACAAAACTAAAACTGAAACTGAAACGGAAAAGTAAACTGAAACTTAAACAACACTGCGCTCAACTTGCTCCTATTCTGCCCTAACACTTCTCCGCCCTACCATAAACTCGTCGCTAAACTTTGCAAATCTCTTCATAGCCACAGCTGTTCTGCTTCTGTGGAATAAACTCCCGCCAGAATTACGCCGAATGATCCATCCTACGAACTCACCAAATCCTCACATCTTCTATATTATAGTTATCATTAAGGCAGAAGAAACAAAGAATGTTATCCTTAAAGCAGAAGAAATAAAAGAATACGTAGATATCTACGTATTCCTTTGTTTGATTGATAATCGTAACCATGTCAACGTATTCTTTAGTTTGAAGACAATCGTAGTCATATCGTAGGGACCCTGGGCAAGTCCTTCACTCGCAATTATTGCTCATGCGCTTCGGCGTGAAACTCCGATTCAGCGTACGCGCAGTAGTCGGGAGCGCCTCTAATTAGGAATCTGCAAGGGGCGCTATAAAAAGTGTTCAAATACAATACAATACAATACAATACAATATCTACGTATGCTCTTTGTTTGAAAAGAATTGTAAGTACATGTATATCTACGTGTTGATCTGTTTGAATGACAACCGTATCCAAATATCTACGTATTCTTTGAATACAATGGTAACCATGTCGACGTCTGAGTAACAATCGTATCCATATCTATGTATTCTCTTTGTTTGAAGCCAATCGTAACTATATTTTTTACGTATTCTCTCTATTTGAAGACAATCGTTACCATATCTACGTAATCTTCTGTTTTAATGATAATCGTAACCATACCTGTATACGTATTCCCTTTGTTTGAAGACAATCGCAACTATATTTACGTATTCTCTCTATTTGAAGACAATCGTTACCATATCTACGTATTCTTCTGTTTTAATGATAATCGTAACCATACCTGTATACGTATTCCCTTTGTTTGAAGACAATCGCAACTATATTTACGTATTCTCTCTATTTGAAGACAATCGTTACCATATCTACGTATTCTTCCATTTTAATGATAATCGTTACTATGCCTGTATACGTAGTCTCTTTGTTTGAAAAACAATCGTAACTATATGTAGGAAACTCTCTGTTTGAAAACAATCGTTACCATATCTACGTATATTCTTCCGTTTTAATTATAATCGTAACCATGCCTACGTATTCTTTTGTTCGTCATCATTTCACATGATCATTATTTTCAACATCTTCTTGATCAAAGCTATCCATGTCTTCTTCATTCCGATATTTCTTAATTTTCTCTTTCTTCTTATCTTCTACTTATTTCTTCTTTGCTCGTTCTCTTCTTTGTCCTTCTTCATCGATCTTCTTCGTTGTCGCCGTCGTTCCCTCCCTGCCAACATTTCCACGGGCATTAGATAGGGACCCATATGGGAATACAGGTCCCATTTGGGCTCCACGTTGGCATGGTGGCAAAGTTCTTGTTTCCTTGTCTTTCTGCTTCTTGTTCTTCAGGGTTGTCGCTGTTTTTAGTCATAATCATTCTCAGATTCGTTGTCGTAAAAGCACATTACTACTATTACTACTGCTGCTAATTGCTGCCGCTGCTGCTGCTACTGCTACCACAAATACTAATGCTACTACGGCTACTACTACTACTACTACTACTACTACTACTACTACTACTACTACTACTACTACTACTACTACTACTACTACTACTACTGGTTACCACTACTACTACTACTACTACTACTACTCACATTACTACTACTACCACTACTACCACCATTGCCACTACTACTACCACCACTACTACTACTGCTCACTATTGCTCACTACTACTGCTGCTAATACCATTACTACTACTACTACTACTACCTGCTACCTGCACCTGCTCACCACTACCACCTTACTATTACCATTACCACCATTACCACCACTCACCTACCACCATTCACCAACTCACCACCACCATTACCACCACTACTACTACTACTACTACTACTACACATTACTACTACTACTCACTCACTACTGCTGCTGCATTACTACTGCTGCTACTACTACTCACCACTACCTGCCACTACTCAATAATACTACTGCTACTACTACTACTAATGCTTCACTCACTCACTCACTCACTACTACTACTACTACTCACCACCACTACTACTACTACTCACTACTACTCACCACTACTACTACCACTCACCACCACCACCACCACCACCACCACCACCACCACCACCACCACCACCACCACCACCACCACCACCACCACCACCACCACCACCACCACCACCACCACCACCACCACCCCTGTTACAGCAACGACTATTACAACAACAACTATTGCTACTAATGCTACTAATGCCACTGTTATTATTACTCCTGTATTTATCAAGCGCCACTATATATCGATTGACAATCGGTTGTAACGTATCAACGTTGGTCATCGTGAATCATCAATGGCTGACGACGTGAATTGGCTTTGCAGGACCTCCATCAGTTTTGTCAAATAGGGGCCAGACGTCGTAACCTTTCGTTCAATACTGCTGTGACTCTATAGTTCATCCATTCATATTGACGCGAACTAAAAGCTGTTATAATTTCATCCTAGCTGGGCTGGCAAATTTCAGAATGCATCAACTCCAGCTATAACTCAACTGTACCGCATGAGTAGTAGCCTACCAGACAAAATATTCGTATATATTCGAATCTATGCGAGAAACGCTGCGCTTGCTTCCTTGACGCAGGAACGTATTCGATCCAAGATCCGTTCACTTGGACGATCCGCGATGATTGGCACAGTCCTTGCTGACTTGGGACAATCTTCCTTTAATGACTGAATTAAGTGTTTTAACAGTGAGTCAAAGTTTATCGCTCGCTCTGCGATGTAAATAATTACAGGACAGGTAATTAGTTCATTGTAAAATACTTCTTCATTGCTGAAACAGACAAAGACAAGAGAGAGAGAGAGAGAGAGAGAGAGAGAGAGAGAGAGAGAGACAGACAGACAGACAGACAGACAGACAGACAGACAGACAGACAGACAGACAGACAGACAGAGACAGAGACAGAGACAGAGACAGAGACAGAGACAGAGACAGAGACAGAGACAGAGAGGCAGAGAGGCAGAGAGACAGAGAGACATACAGCTGCGAGAAATTGTGAAAGAGAACGGTAGACATGGAGAGTCACACGGACAAATATTTTGATGCAATAGTTGAGAATAATAAATTGCATTCCTTGTGTGAACGAATTTCCAGCCATTGAAATTTCGATCATTTCCCCTAAACTTCAGACTAAAGCGTTTTGCAACTCATAATGTTTCATATGTATAATATTAATATATAGGCCTATATACTTCTAAAATGCTGCCTCAACTCGGTCTAAGTTGCTTTATGTTATTGACACACCGAATAGAAAATTAAATAAGCAACAAAGCAACTATTGGATGTATGTTCGTGCTTCTGCGTGCGAATCGCGACCTCTGCACCGTTGACAATTTTTGGTGGAGCGTCTTAACTATAAATTTTTCAACTGCTGCAGCCATAGGCCTCACAAACCAACTTACTGTGGGCGACCACTTCTCATCTAATTCTAGGTTGTGATAGATCTATGCATAAACATTTAAGTGGTCTCAAATTGAACGGCATTTCCGCTAAAGTGTAATCTGTTACCAGAAATAATATAAACCTATTAGCGGGACTTTCCGTTTGGGTGTCTCCTTTTGATGTCTAGTACACTCTAATATGTTGTTTTAATGTCTGATATTGATTGTTCTTGTTGTTCTAAAAACCTTGATGTAAACTGTACTGAAAAGCCATTCTGCAATAATAATAAATGGTCCCTTCTGTCTGGCTGTAGACGCTCACAACCATATAGACCGTTAAAAGCTATAAATCAGAGTTTTTATAAGAACAACTCTGCATATCAAATTATTCCTATATGGAAGCATAAATATATTATATGTGATATCTGCGAAAATTTATGTTGTGCGAAATTATATATGGGTATTAATAGGCATGGTAATTGCTGTACGTGTATGGTATCTATTTAGGTAACAGGACGGCTTGTAAATCTGGCTTTGGATGAGCTTCTATGCGACGATTGATGTATACTCCGACAGGTGAGTTCATCCAACGATCAGAAATCTAATATCCGAGGATGCTGCCGCTGCTGCTGAGACGGTTGCTCATGGCAGCCACCACCGCTGCTGCCGCCACCGCTGCTGCTGCTGCTGCTGCTGCTATCATTAGCCCATCATCTGCGGCGTCGTACCTAACCGTCCACTGCCCAGGCATATCCTCCTCTCAGGGTCCCTGCTGCGTCCTTCCTCTTGGCCAAAAAGCCTGGCCTCCCTTCGAGCACCGTTTCCTCTGCCTTGAGGCGGGCGGCCCTGCACAGCTGCCGCCGCCGACAACCGGCTTTTCCAGTCGTTAATTTCGATGTGAAACTTTCCCGTGGATTCCGCGAAGAGCAGTCGCCACCACCACCAGCCACCGACTGCTGTGCCCGATCCACAAGGAGAGCTGCAGACCCGTCCTTCATCCCCTCCTCCTCCTCCTTCTCCTCGTTCCATTTCTTTCCTCCCACCTACTCGCCTCCCTCCCTCCCTTCCGACTTCTTTCCCGGTGAGACTCTGTGGCATTGGATCAGACCAGCCCACCGCCAACCACAACGGCTGCACACGAGGCCCTCTGCCTGCCCCATCCACTCCCTCTCTGTGCTCTATTTGTGTACGGTGGTGTGCCAGTCCTATTCCACATCAGACCGGTCGGTATACTAATATTACACCATTTCGCTATTGGCCTCTTCCTTTGGTCTTCGCCAGTTACTTCAGTCTTCAGCGCTTGTGGACGCGTGGTCCCGTCTCTCTTCTCTAGACAAGGACTTTCTGTCGCCCGGGTAGCCTAAGAAGAAGGAGCTGTAATAGGTTGAAGGAAGAAGAAGAAAGAACCAGTCCTCACTTCGTTTCATAGTCCAGCTTTACCAAACATGTGAGTATTTACTAATTACATTACGCAATTAGGGAAAACGGAACAAATTACGTCCTTGACAATTTCCCCTCCGCCCTCGACTGAGCGCTTCTGAATCTTCTCTTTTTTGCTGGTCCCAGCTGAGTTAATGCAGACCTGGATTTCGTTTATGATAGAAAACCAATTGCGGTTTATGTATGAAGCAGACAAATCTCCTTGGTCGATAAAACGTCGTGCATCTGAGTGAACAACTAATCTCCCTTCACGAAAGAACTAAGCCCAGTAATTCTGTTATTTTTATAGCGGAATAGTTTAATTATCTTTTTATCTTATTTTGTCCTTATACTCTTATAATCTAATCCTACGAAGCTCTTGAGTTCATGATATAGAACCTTAATTTAGCGAAGATTGGGCCCGAAATAAATCTCTACCTAATAATTGCATTTAAGCTAAAACAATTTACAGCGCTATACAGACAGCACATAAACTCGACTAATTAAGTTGGCTAATTATTATTCTAAATTCAAGGCTTTCAGAGTAGCTTGCTCTTTGCTCATTACTCGCATTATACAGCGCTGTGAGTGTGCCAGCAAATAGCTTAAGCGCTTGTTTGAGGCACTAAAAGACGCTATATTAGGTGCTTAGATGATTAACTAACAAACTATACAATACAATACAATGCAACTACCTTTGATATCGCCCTTCTTCCAAAGGCGGCCCAGAGCTCAGAAGTGCACACGTCTTGGCGGCGCAGA
The DNA here is from genome assembly GCA_020284085.1 of Aporrectodea caliginosa. Taxonomy (NCBI): domain Eukaryota; kingdom Metazoa; phylum Annelida; class Clitellata; order Crassiclitellata; family Lumbricidae; genus Aporrectodea; species Aporrectodea caliginosa. The sequence continues at coordinate 836,634 of JACEVL010000849.1, forward strand.
AGCAATTATATTGCAGAGCAATTGTGCGCGAAGGACTTGCTCAAGGTCCCTACTCAGTTAAACCACCCCGGACGAGAGTCGAATCCGTACTCTCCGTGTTACAGGTCACCCGCTCTAACCAGTCGGCCACCGTGCCACACTATACGCACTCAACTATACGCACTCAAGCACCAGATGCCCTTTGCCTTAGGGTGTGTGTAATTATTTCTCTCATAAATTTTAAAGAAATTGCTTTTCGTGGTGATAAAATTGGTCCTCTTCACGATAACGCTACCTGGCGTTTTTTTTTATTAGGTGCCTAGATGACTAACTAATCAACTCCGTGCTGCAAGCACTATATGCACTTTCACCTTAGGGTGTTTGTAATTACTTCTCTCACAAGTCAAAGTAATAAAATTGGTCCTCTTGACTATAACGCTCTTCGATATTCATCACTCGAAGCGATAAAAACTGCATTTAATTGCGCAAAACTGCCATGCATTGCAATCGTACCTAAGGGAATATAGCGGTTTCTCGAAGACAAATGGGCGTCTTCGATTTCATATCTGCGTTTCCTGAAGCACGTCAGCCAACGAGATGGAACAGACCAGAGACGGATACAGATACACAATAAAATTCGTATTTGTTCGATCAATCAGTTTTTCCGTGCCAGCCGTCGTCAGAGGCAGTGCCTTAGCCGTGATGCATCTTGCGTTAGCACCTCGCGGTTATTTGCCTGTTTTTCACTTACGCTCGGTGCAGAAACTGCCTACGCGACTCTTAGAAAATGGTAATGAGACGTCGGCGGCAGAAACACTTTCCAGACCCTGCAGCACTTGTTCCTGGGGGCCACGTCGGTGCAAGTGCTCGCATACTTCTCGCCTAATTCATTCCTTGCCTCTTTCGAGTGCACGAATTACGCCCCTAGTGGACGGCCAGTGCTAAATTGAGGCGGATTTGTAAAATATGGATCAGTATTCGGATAAGGAAACCGGTCGGTCGAACCTTCACGTGCATTCCTAGAAATTGCGGCCAAAGTGGCTTAGGCCGTCGAGTGGGATGATAGTTTATAGCCATTGGGAAAGAGTCTATAGAGGAGGACGAGGGCGACCGTGGTGGTGTTGCGGTTTATGGCGAAAAGACGGATTGTCGGCTCGTCAAAGCACTCAACCCGATAACTGTAATTGCTGATATGGGCCCTGATACAAACTAGCGCTGCGTGAAGGACAGCGGAAGTTACTGTGTCATGTGCTGGCAGTTTAAGCGCTCTAATATTGCAACCGTGAACCGACACGAATATATCTTTACATCTATACATATATATACACACACTTTGAGCCTACAAATATATAAAGTCCAACACATGCATGCATGCATGTACATGCATGCATACATACTTGCATACATAGTTATAAACTTATTTAGATACTTATATTATTATATACTTACATACTTACATGCTTACAAACATGTATGCATATCTTGCAATTATATAGGCCTACACGCCTTTCGATGAGATAGTTGATGGCGCCTGTGTTTATTTTCTGTTGCTTCCGTTGATCTAGTCGAGTGTTTTTTTTAGCTTCACGTCGAAGCCTTTTGGATACGATTCCTATGCAGTGCAGTGCGATGAAGCCTCGCTTTATGTCCTTCCCGTATCGGCTAAAGCATTGGCTTACCTATTGAAACTCAATCAAATCCCAAAGGCAGGCAGTAACAGTCTCCTTTAAGATATGACATTGAAAGTCTCATCCTGTAAAACCAAACTATCTTTGAAGACTTTGAATCTCTGTTCTTTCTACCTACGGAAACATATATTCTGACTAAGGTGTTTGAGAGACAAACAAATAAAATACTTCTTCATTGTTGAATAGTTGTAGCTCGGGACTCTTTGGAATCACAGGAATGTTAGGCACTGGATAAAATGCTTCTTAGACTAAGCAATAAATCAGTGAAAAATATTCAGGTAACAAATCCTGATTAAGAATAAACACAATAACTGATGTAATATTTTCGTTCGTAATGATACTTAGCATCATTATAGGTTAGCGCAGTGAGCGTCTCTGAGTAGATATCTTGAAGAGAAGAGCCATCAGAAGACGCGCTCTATAAATTCTCAGAATGAATGAATGAATGAATGAATGAATGAATATATGAATAGCCGTGTAATACCTGTAAGTCAAATGCGCTGTAATCAATGAGCTATGGTTAATTCAAATAAACGAAAGGAATGTTATTGTAATCTGTAACCAGTTACAAAGTCGGTCTTTTGGCAGTTGTTATTCCGACTTAGGCTGTTATTAACTTATTATTTCTCTCATTTGACAACTGTTGTTGTGCCTCGTAGTACGATCATGGGGTCGGATTGTCGGACTATCTCGGCACCCGGTCCAAAGCTTTTAAATTCTCTGCCCAGTTCTGTTCGTTGTGTCACTTCTTTGATGTCATTCACGTCTAAACTTTAGACTCATCAGCTTCAAATTGCTCAACCATCACAGCCTAATTTCTGGTTTCTCTGACCTGCCATGTAATTGTTACTGCAATTGTAATTACACCAATTTATAAGGCATCGTCAGTAGCAATTATTTATAGGGTGCTTTACAATGCCAAATGTCAACGCAAAATACTAAGGCTACATATAGTAAATAGATTTCGAAGTGTTTTTTACACACGAAGACTGAAAACATGAAGATTTCTCAGCGGATTTTTATGCCTGATTAAAACTGTACTTGAAGCGATCATCGATTGACGCCTTATGAATTATTATATTGGCGCTATAAAAGTCATTATAATGGAATGCGCATTTGTAAGAAAATTATGGCCTTTGTCTGAATTCTATTACAATGAACTTTGTGCAGATAAATCTTTATGGCAGTTCTCATGTATAGGCCTGCGACCTTCTATCGTAAAATTCCAGCTGAGACTGTCGTTCTTTGTGTTCATGGTTTTGTATCGAATATCGTTTTCCATTTATCTTCAACTTTGCTACAGTGAATCTTTTTCATTTGAGGTCTCAAGACGGTTCAGCTACAAAACAGTGCCATCTGTAGTCGAAAGAGCTGATTTGGTTCAAAAGAGCTCACAATGCTCATCGCTCACTGACTCTTCAGTTCGAGCACCAATGATTTAAACTATTCATTTTCTTAGCGTTCGATCGTTCTTTAGCTGAGAAAATACTAAGGCTCTGTCAGACTGTCACCGATAACCATAGTTCATCGAATCGCTGCTCTGCATCGTACCTTATAAATCTATGAATGCCTGCTTGAAATATGTATGAGTGCATAGGCTATATGTAAGTATGCATGTATGTATGAGTGTATTTTTTATGTATGTATGCATGTATTTTTGTGTGTATGCAGGCATGTTTGTAGGTTTGTATATATGTAAGCATGCAGGTATTTGAACATTTATTTATATAGCGACTTTTAGAAATCTCACAAAAGTTCTTTATGAGATTCCTAAGGATCCAATTTCATCTGACATATTACCGAGGTTCGAATAAGTGGGTAAACTCATTCTGGGGCATTGGTCTATACCTAACGACACTCGCACAATGCTATGGAACCTTGAGCTCAAACGGCGTCAATGGTGAACGAGATCCGGTTGCTCCAGATTCTTAATTATCTAAGAGCAGACTATTATTATTGCATACGACTCAAGAAATGTATGACCACGCACATGTGTTTTCTATGTAATAGGCATATATAATATATATATATATATATATTATATGTAATATATATATGCGGTAGCTGTGTGCATGTAGGTATAGAATGATTTTCTTGGATAGATAGGCGGTTGTGTCGAAAGTGTCTGGTTACCAGATTATCGATTTGGTAGATTAGAGATGGTCTGTGATAAGAAGCCGCAGAAGCCTTTAAGGGCAGATCATTCAAAGGAGTGGCACTGGAAACGGAAGAACATACAGTTGACTGGAATACCTCCTATGGCAGTCGTTGACCGCCATGTGCAGGAGGCACCTCCCCACCCAACCACCCACCCCCCGCAGCACCACCAGGTCAAAGAAACTGACTTCTCGCCCACAGTTTGTGACTGGTTGAAGGGCAAAGAATCCGGACTGATATAGAAATTACGCCTACTCCATGATACAAGTACAGTGGGTCTAGATACTAAGATGTATACACAGAATGACACATTCGCCAACTTAATGGCAAAAAACAGATCGACGGGCAGATAGGGCGTATACGCACTAATAGGCAGTGTTTAATATTGACATGAAGTAAGTATAGCTTATATCGAATGAAAATATCCAGGTACTAGTCCATGGGACGCCATGTCATTCCACTTACAAAACTGTTGCATAGTCTATGTTGAGGAGACCATAAAACAAGTCTGTATATACAAAGGCAGATCTCTGTCACTGATCGAAATGTGTATAATTATATATGTGTGTGTGTTTGCGTGTGCGTGCATGTGCGTGTGCGTGTGGGCGAGTATGTAAGTTCTTGTGTGTGTGTGTGTGTGTGTGTGCGACCGTGCGTGTATATATATATATATATGTGTGTGTGTGTGTGTGTGTGTGTGTGTGTGTGTGTGTGTGTGTGTGTGTGTGTGTGTGTGTGTGTGTGTGTGTGTGTGTGTGTGTGTGTGTGTTAGCGCGTGTAAATGTGTGTAAGCAGGTCATTTATTTTCGATGACTAATCTGTCTGTCAGAAAGAGGAAAGATTGCCTTCTGAAGTTATTCAGTCTTTAATTGATGGATCGTCTGTCGATGGCTACCCATGATTGGCCATTTGTCATTTGCTGTCTCTTTGTCCTACCTATAGACTGTTGGTCTCTCTGTCTCCTTTTTTATTCGTCATTTTTGGCCCAATCTGAGTTTTTCAGGTCAGTATGAATCCGTGTGTTTACCTGAATCGTGTTTAACAATCCATTCAGTGTGGGTTCATGCAACGAAAGTCTCAACTGTTCTCAGGCCACAGAGTTACCGGAAATAGATTATGCCGAAGCCAGACATATACCACAGTACCCACACACGAAGATAGCAAAACCGTGGTCGCACACGATTGAGACCAGCTCAGTGTTTATCTAAGGATAAAGACACAGTGGTGAATTGGAACCAGTCACAAGGCTGAGACCATCATGAAATAGAGCAAACACAATTGGCATGACAGATGCCCATAGACATGTGCCTACATATAAGCCTAACGATGTGCAATGAAACCTATAAGATCGCAACTCAGTTATAAATCCAAAAGGATGAAGGCTTAGGTGTGCACCGGGCGACATGGTAGGCCTACATGTATTCTGCTGAGAATTAACAAGCCAAGTATTAACCAGTCTTCACTGTGCTTTATTTCAAACTGCCTGCAAGGGCCGTATCAACAACACCAGTCGGCCATTCTCAACAGAGGAACAATGAATAAACAAATGGATAAAACTCCGCCACTGTTTGTACTCTGGCAGTGCCAGTCCCAAACCTGGATAAAGGAGGGTGACGCTATTAGTCTCTGTTACCACACAGTGTCGTTAAACTGATACTACTGCTGCTGCTGCTGCTGCTGCTGCTGCTGCTGCTGCTGCTGCTGCTGCTGCTGCTGCTGCTGCTGCTGCTGCTACTACTACTACTACTACTACTACTACTAAATGGCTAACAACACCAATAGGCCTATACTTATGCGATTCAATGATGCCAGACGAGACTTTGGGATTCAAACCGAGGATGACCGGGTGCAAACTTACCCACTGAGCAGCAGATGAATATGTGTGCTCACTTGCTGGTTGAATACGACGCATGCATGGTTTCGAACCGAAAGAGCAAAGACAACAGTCACCGTCCACACCACCTATGTCACCCAGACCGCGAATGCAGCCTACAGGCGTGCATATAATATACAGTGCCGGGCTTAGAGTCCCTCCCTCACCTCACCTGTAGTCTGTAGTTGGCTCAAAGGCGAATTTAATTACTCCAGGTATCAGACACGTTGTCTCACTTCCAGCATCCAATCGATTTATCAATGTCGATCATAATTTTTTCACATAGCCTATGCCAGTGTATTATATATATATATATACACGATATATTTATCATAGACATATGAACATACGTGTGTGTGTGATTTATTTCTAAATTGCATATAATATGAGCGCCAGTCTGTTTAATAGGCCAAACGTATGCACCTGTAAATAAGCTTATACACTAAACTTGGATGTACTGGGCAAGCATGTATAATACATACATATATATTATATGTATAATATATATGTGTATATATATAATATATATATATAGGCAAGCATACATGCAGGAGCTTTGGTTTCGTGGCGTCTATAAAATTTCTTTGCCCACTGCTGCTTGATTAATGTCTGACAGAGGAATTCAGCATCTATCACGTCGCGTATGAACGTGTAGATTTGCTTCATGTGTAATTATAGTAACCTCTCTCTATACTCGAAAGTTCTCCCAACGGGTACCGAAATACGCGTAATGTTAGAGAGGCGGCGGTCGACAGTTTAAGCCGCAAACGTCAAGCATAGATAGATTAAGGCAGCAGCAGCAGTTGCAGCAGCTGCTGTTGCTGCTTCAGCTGCTACATATAGAGACGAATACCACTGCTGCGGTGTCTCGGTCAAATACCCAACTAACGATGTAAGGACACGAGAAACAACAAGTGCATCGCATGATATCATGACTTGCCTTAACCCGTTTTTGCTCAAATTTTATTTTACCTTCATTTTCATTTATGTTACACAGTTTGATGCTAGAATAGCCATGCCACCTTAATTTTTCATTTATTTAAAAAAAATTCTATACAGTTTTTGATTTTGTTCCTATGTTCCAATATTGGAACACTGGACACAAGTGGCACTGGATAATAACATAATCCACGACAACAACATCAAGTACAGCAATGATTATTTCAAGTGAAGTAACTTCACTTGAAATAATCATTGCTGTACTGTACTGATGCATTTACTCGAGTTTAGAAGTGGCAAATCAGGCAGCTGAATCTCTATGGACCTACTTAAGAAATTTAATAAACAATAAAGTTGTGGTGTAGTCAAATAGCAATGCATTGCGTTTGATCGTCTGCATCCACATGCTACTTTCGTGGTTCTGACCATTTTAGCAGTCTTACCTGAAGGGTTAATCTGTTCTGTACCCAGTGATATATATAATATAATATATATATATATGTATAATATATAATATAATATGTTCTGTACCCAGTGATATGTCTTCATGGAACCATCTTAGTGAACTACTACACACTACACACGGTGGCGTCACACACTGAACTAGTGAACTAGTAGTAGTAGGGGGTCTAGTGGCGCGTTGGATAACATCTGGCGAAGAGTGCGAGAGGTACCGAGTTCGAGCCCCGTAGGGCGGATTTGCTTTGTAGGCTGCTATTAGCGCCGTGTATTACAAGCTGTCTGTTCTGTTAGTAGTTAACTAGTTAAGATTGTTTCAATTGCATAACATGTAAATGTACAGCGCAGTGCGTTTGTCAGGCGCTAAATTAAAGAAAAAATATTATTATTATTATTATTATTATTATTATTATTATCTTTCACGTACAAGTTTTGCTGAGGTAAATGTGTGAGGTATGGTAGACCCATATAGACTTATCTGCCTTCACACCTTCACACTGTCTCTGGTTACTTCTCTACCGTTGGATTCGATAATTTCTAAGTCTCCAATTAGGACAATGGAATGCAAATTCTGAAGCATTGTATTAAAACCAATATCGAGTATTTTTTATATGACTTCAAATGTCAGTCAACGAGCATTGCAGCTTCAGTTTTGTCAATTAAGTACGAAAAGCTACATTGGCAACAAACTGTCAGCTCCGTGTTTTCAACTGTTTATTAAACTATCATTCTATTCTGTCTGTCTGTCTATCTGCCTGCCTATCTATCTGCGTATCTCTCACTCACTCACTCACTCACTCACTCACTCACTCACTCACTCGCTCGCTCGTTCGCTCGCCTGCTCGCTCACTCACTCACTCACTCACTCACTCACTCACTCACTCACTCACTCACTCACTCACTCACTCACTCACTCACTCACTCACTCACTCACGCACTCACTCACTCACGCACTCACTCACTCACTCACTCACTCACTCACTCACTCACTCACTCACTCACTCACGCACTCACGCACTCACGCACTCACTCACTCACTCACTCACTCACTCACTCACTCACTCGCTCGCTCGCTCGCTCGCTCGCTCGCTCGCTCGCTCGCTCACTCACTCACTCACTCACTCGCTCACTCACTCACTCACTCGCTCGCTCGCTCGCTCGCTCGCTCGCTCACTCACTCACTCACTCACTCACTCACTCACTCACTCTATCTGTCTATTTGTCTATCTGTCTATCTATCTATCTATCTATCTATCTATCTATTTATCTATCTATCTAAAGTATCTATTTATCTATCTATCTATCTATCTATCTATCTATCTATCTATCTATCTATCTATCTATCTATCTATCTATCTATGTATCCATCTATCCATCTATCCATCTATCCATCTATCCATCTATCTATCTATCTATCTATCTATCTATCTATCTATCTATCTATCTATCTATCTATCTATCTATCTATCTATCTATCTATCTATCTATCTATATCTATCTATCTATCTATCTATCTATCTATCTATCTATCTATCTATCTATCTATCTATCTATCTATCTATCTATCTATATATCTATCTATCTATCTAGCCAACAATCCATCCATTCATCCATCCATCCATCTATTCACCCATTCATCCACCATTCCATCCATATATCTCGCTAACAAACACACCCTTGTTCACAAAGTGAACAACTTTAATTGGATCGCCATGGTTTGAACCTCCCAACATTTTCGTGTTTGACTTTTTAAAATGAGTCCATTTACCACAAAATTGAAGACTGATATCAAGAAAGGTGAAAAGCCAATGCCAACTTCATGTCCTAATTTAATGTCAGTGTTACTTATCGTTCTGCTATAATGTTTTTGTGGCTATCTCTATCTGCCTGACTGTTTGCCTTTCTGACTATCTGTCTAGCTGTCGCGAATTTGCAATGACCTACCTACATGTAACATTTGCTGGTGTTTACTGGTGTTAGACACTGCACTAACGTATGCGAATGTTTTTCTTTGTGTAGGCCACCGGTAAGTTCAAGAATGACTCAGTCTGAATGTTTGGAAGATTTGGGTAAGTAACGGAATAGATCTGTTTGGGTATCAAACCCATCGCTTGAACTAACAACGGCGTTTCTGGACGTATGTGCAGCTTTTTTTAATTTGACGCAAGGTAGAAAGGATCCCTCGATGATTTGAACAAGTTATAACAACAACAACAACAATAATAATAATACCAACAACAACAGCAATGATGATGGTGATGATTGTCTAAGTTGCGTTTGTGTCAACTTATTGAGGTTTCATAAACGAGTATTGAATTGAATGATGAGGATAAGTTCTGCAAGATTGGTTGTAACGGGAGGCAAAAGGGAAGAGAAGCGAGGGTGGATTACTCCCCCCTCGCTACGGGGCTGCTTGTGTTAAAAGGGCGAATATTAGGCCTAACTTGTAAGCAGAACTGCGTTTCTGACATTCTGTGAGTGGAAATAAACGAATATTGATTGACTGATTGATTGATTGCTTGAAACCGGAATGCTGAGACTTCGACATATGTAGGCTGGCAAAAGGTGTTAATTCTGGCAGGTTGCTACCTATTGCAGAAAGCACACGAGTTCTGTAAAGATCGTTGTAAGCATTTGTGACTAATATGGACCTTGTTTGCTTTACATCTGAAAAAGCTTTTAGCCGCATTCACAGCTGCCTCGCATCCTTTGGTTATGACCAGAGTTATGCGTCTGCGGCTGTTGAAAACAACCGAGGCATGTGCACTTTTGGATGCGAGTCTGCGCCAGTAATAGCCAATTACAATTGGGCGCAAACCTCGATCCGAATGTTTTTACGCAGGGCGAGGAGTGTGCCGCCAAAACGAATGGGTCGGATCTATTCAGGGCAAACACCAGTAATAGAAGAAGAAGGTTGACCAAACCCGTAACGGCAGAAACTAGTTCTAGTCCGGACTCAGTGCACTTCACCACGCATGTCAGAAATGTGTTGTGGTCGAAGACCATCTGGCCTCATGATGAGCATATAATGGGAAGAGTGAATGCGGCGTAACATGTGTTCTTCGGTATAGTTTGGAAGGGAGCAATAGTAAAATCTGAGGGGATGGAAGGGCGACCAGACGGAAGCTTAGGATCTTAGGATGTTTTAGACGCAGATCCTCAAGGGTCTCGGAGCTATCTGACACGGGTTTGTCACTAGAGATGTAGTCACAATGTTATTTGGATGCTGCTATTACGACTATTGCTTGATCGTCATTTAAGTCAAACTTGTTTCTGTGATTATTTGAGAAACGATTTCAGCCATTATAAGGGGCTTAGTTGTAAGTAACTTTTCAACTCGCCTTTTGATCGTTGATGGCAAATAATGGCACTTCTCTTTCTACTTGCTACTCTAGAACAACTGTTCCAAAGGAGAGCAAACTTTGCCAAAAAATAGGGTTAAGCGATCCGTCAGAATATTATTGCTAATGTTGATCAAAATCTCTTCCGTACTTGGCCTGGCAGCTTTGAGAATAATGATTTGTGTGCCTTTTAGACTAGAGTTGAGAGTAGCGATGTAAATTTACCGGTAAAATATTTTTGCGGTAAAAAATCCGGATTTTTTACCGTTCGAATTGGTAAAATATGATAAAAAAATTGGTAAAAAAATTATTTCAGTTACCGTAGGCCTATGTAATATCTTCGTTATGTGCCCCAATAGTGCCTTTGCCATTTATCAGTTACAAACACATGCTCAAATGTCTTAGTAGTCCTATAATTGCTAAACAGATAGTTTGTTTCCAAAAAAACATGTTTTATTACAAAGTAAGTTGTTGTCTTCTGTCACAAAGTGCATTAGGCTTAATTGTTGTAAGTGATTCAGCTCCGATGAAAACTTTTCTGATATTTGATAGGCGTTATACCAGGTCTAATTCACTTTAAAAAAACTACAACTTATCAGAAAATTGTGCTCGAAAACCAGATGAAATTTAGGAAGAACTAACCAAGTATTAGCCTATTTCAGTACAATTCAGCAATCATCGTACATTATTTGTCATGGGTTGAAGTTGAAATGCAAAAGTAAACCCGTATAATCGAAATTAGGGATACACCAAACAGAGAATGGCTTGGTGATGCAGGGATTGGTGCAGACAGGGTGTGCAAAGGATGTGTGGTAGCACAGGACCGAAATGAGTGGAGAAAGACAATGAGAAATGCGATCGACACCAACTGGTGATGAGCCCATGAACAGAAAGAAAAAGAATTTTACACAGCAAAGTGCATATCTGTGCAACACAAAGCTTATGATCAGTTGCTACAATAATTATTGTGAATGAAGCTGACATTGATTAACTTAAGTGAATATTGTAACTTAAACTGATATTTAATAGGCCTTAAGTGAAAAGAAATAAAACTTAAAGCACTTACCATTTTAACCATATTTTTACCATATTTTACCATTTTTACCACGGTAAAATATAATGCGGATTTTTAACCGGTAAACAATCATTCCACATCACTAGTTGAGAGAATTTTGCTCAAAAGCCATAGAACCGCATGCCACTGAGCTGTATGCCATGGATGCCCGAGAGCGCACAGAAGGAGGGCGAAAATCGGCCGTGAAACCCGGCCTTCAGCAGCCATTATTATTATTACTATTATTCTATTATAATTATTGTTATTTTATGCCCGAGGTAAAGAGGATCCCTCAGGGACTTCAACATTATTTAAAGCGCAGAAGTGTCTGGAATGCTATCATTATTATTTTTCCATGAGATACATCAGATCCCTCAGGAATAAAACAATTATTATTATTATTTCAAGCCCGATCAGGTACCTCCGATCTCTCAGGAATTAAAAAAAGCATCTGGAGGGTCAAGCCTTGTCTTCTATTTTTGACAACTTGCGCAATACGATGACGATTATGACATCACTGAGGATGATGATGATGATGATGATGATGATGATGATGATGATGATGATGATGATGATGATGATGATGAGGATGATGATGATGATGATGATGATGATGATGATGATGATGATGTTGTTGATGATGATGATGATGATGATGATGATGATGATGATGATGATGATGATGATGATGATGATGATGATGATGATGATGATAATGATGATGATGATTGGAATGCGGATGGAAGGAAGAGGAGGAAGAAAAGATTATGAAGAGTAGGTGGATGATGATGATGAAGAGTATGGTTGTGGTCGTGGAAGTGTGGCTGGTGATCTGCATCTGTGGTGTTGACAATTTTTTGTGCAGAAACAGGCCAAGAAGAAGAAGGGGATCAGTCTGACCCCGGAAAAGAAGAAGTTGCTGAAGGTGAGGAGCTTTATGCATTATAACATTGAGTTTAAAGCTAAACGATAATTCTATTACTCTTCACACTTAAGATACGCGACAGGTTCTACAGAAAAGATTAGGGACATCTTCTTAGGATAGTTAGTATACCGGTCGTTTTATGCTGTCACTCGAATACGAACGTCTTTCGAGTTCATTTGAGATTGCTGCACTACAGCAAAAGAGAACGTCTACGACTTCTTTAAAGAGCTCTGATAGCTAAAACCCAATAAGCCTAAACCCAAACGACTACCTTAGAGTAGTCTAAGTCCTTCCTCAGCCCAACAGAATGCAGATTAGGCCAATAGAAAACTTTCATTCTGCTTGACGGTAGAACGGGAATCGGTAGCCTAGAATAACTAAGTGGCCAGCATCTTTTCTGTCTGTCTGCTGCTATCTCCTTCTTGGTTATAGTTTCTCTTTAACGGCACTGTGTCATAACAAGATGATTAGCGTCGTCGTCTCCTCCTCCTCTTTTCTGCACGCTTATGACTGGCACTACCAGAGTACGGGCAATATCTCCTTCTTCTGCTATTATAGTCAACCGTTCTTAAGTAACTGCTCTCGATAGGATGCAACACTTAGGTTTGTTGTGGCGCCTCGAGCCTTGCGATCCATTTCCAGCAGACAGTTCCTCCGGTCCTGGGAGAGGCATCCTGGCACTACTTATCCTGGTAATTATCGCCCGCCAGGGAGGCGCCCTCCCCACTTGAACCCTTTCTGAGAATTTAATACGACTACTTAACCCTGGTGTCTTTTACCATTGCCAATTGCCACGCGTCTGATAAACATTGCAGCCTTGAACGGACTATAATTACATGAGGAAATACGTAGTCTGTGGAACATAGCTCGAATCGTACTTGCTAGCAGCTACAACCCTAATTATAACCATGAAATAACTAAGCCTGATTAATGTAGCCCTATTGTAAAGTGTATCACTCGTAAAAATAAGAACATAAGCTTATTACTTATTTACTCACTTTAATCTACGCTGTGATATGATGAACCTTTGTCAACAGCATCTATGAATGTGAACAGGGTGCACTTAATGGCTGAAAACAGTGAGTAAAGTATGAGCTGGTCTATACATAATGTAAATATTCATGGCAGTGGGAAGAGCTTGAACCAGCGACGGAATTTTCCCTCTTCCACTGTAACTTATTGGACCATGGAGACAAGAGTTTAGAATCCTGCGCCCTCAGCCCAAATTTGTCATCGGCTCCATTTAATTAACAACGACTGATCGGCAGCGTTTGTTGTTGCTATCACCGTCTTGTGGTTTAATTAAGCATCGGCTGAGATTGTAAATCATTTGTGGCGCTTAGAGACCTGAGTTTTTGGACTGGCATGAGTCGAACTGTCAGCCAGAGTTCGATGACCGAGGAGAGTACGCATTAGTTATTATAGTCCGTCCAAGGGTTGCAATGTTTATTAGACGTGTGGCAATTAGCGATGGTAAAGACACAAGGGGTAAGAGCAATGATAAAGACACTATAGGGGTAAGAGCGATGGTAAAGACACTAGGGGTAAGAGCGATGGTAAAGACACTATAGGGGTAAGAGCAATGATAAAGACACTATAGGGGTAAGAGCGATGGTAAAGACACTAGGGGTAAGAGCGATGGTAAAGACACTAAAGGGGTAAGAGCAATGATAAAGACACTATAGGGGTAAGAGCGATGGTAAAGACACTAGGGGTAAGAGCGATGGTAAAAACACTAGGGGTAAGAGTTTAGTAGTAGACATCATACTGCATTATATTCACCCTTCTGTTACATCGCAATAGGACTATACGCTAACAATCGCTTAAATGCGAAAGGAATCAAGAATAAAAGAAATACAAAATGAATGAACGAACGAATGAATGAATGAATGATCGAATGATCGAAAGAATTAACAAACGAAGGCGCTAAATAAGAGAGCCAATGACTGTAGTCTGATGAGGTTGACTGGTTCTTTGTTCTCTTCAGCAACTTATTATGCAAAAAGCGGCCGAGGAGTTGAAGAAGCAACAAGAAAAGGAGGCGGATGAGAAGAGGGTCGCAGTTGCAGCTCGAGTCCCAAAACTAGAAATCGATGGCTTAGACGAAAGTAAGTCCAAACATGTTTACTGTTAAGCTATACTAACTGTGAATTCCAACAGTGACAGCGAATCATATTAGAAAGAGTCGTTCTGAAGACGTTTATTATTATTGTAACTTGTAAATATTGTAATTTGTCGATTAAATGCTATGCTCCGGTTTTTTCTTGCCAGTTCTTAGCGCGACATTTTTATGAATAATTGTGATTGTTAAAACGCATTTCATATTTACATCACAACTTTTCCTTTCAGTTATTTTGGCTTTTTTGGTACACTTTGGCCAATCTTGGGAATAATGTTGGAAGATTTTAGGATTTCTGATAATGGAGAGTGGTAGCACTGCTCAAGGCTCAATGACTTCCCGGTCGATTGGCTCAATTTGTGCCTCATCCGTCGTTTATAGTTTTACTTGAAAAAGCGACATTTGTTTGCATTTGACATAATCAAGCGTCGCAGCTTTTATCTGCATATTTGCCTTATGTTCAACCGTCCGAATAGGTACGTTTAGCAGCCAGTGATAGGAGACAAATCAGTTTGTCCAAATCCAAGTTTGTCCTCTTATAGTAAACCCGTTCTTCTGCTTAATCGATTCAACCTTCTACGGTCAAAGTCGTCGGCGTCAAAAGTCCAATAGGGCGTCAAATGACCTCTGTGGACTCATTTCAATGGCTCAAGGATTCGGACGCTACACCTGTTAAACCCGGGATTCAGTGCAGCTCCGATGAATCTTCGTTTGAAAAGGTACAGTTGAGCATAAAAAGGACCAGCCGATGCCACTCGTTTACGACCGACCGACCGACAGACACCAAAGCAGCAGCGGTATACAGAGGCGGCGGCGGTTCAAAAGGTCACGGCGCCTGCGCAGTGCAGCGCAGTCGTTTTTGTCTCTCACCTGGAAACACGATCTCCAGACTAATCGAAAACACGGAGAGCACACTCTCCACTCTCATCCCTCCTTTCCTGTCTGGCTGCTGCACTGCGACCGACGGAGTGGAAAGCTTCCAGATGGAAAGACACGGAGCGCAGCAGTATCGCTTTACGACCGGAGCAGAGAACTGCAGCCCAGGGCCAACGAACGGAGAGCATTCCTCGTCAAACACTCCTCGCGCTTTAAGACCGACAAATTAGCAGAATATACTGCTTTTAAACACTAACAACTACAAATGTCAGACTAACTTACATTACAATTCGCTGTCTTCATCACTACCATCCCAGTCATGGGCAACATGGTCATCATCAGCTTCCTTAAATTCAGTATCATCATCATCATCATCATCATCATCATCATCATCATCATCATCATCATCATCACCACCACCACCACCACCACCATCACCATCATCATCATCATCATCATCATCATCATCATCATCATCATCATCATCATCATCATCATCATCATCATCATCATCACCACCACCACCACCACCACCACCACCATCACCATCATCATCATCATCATCATCATCATCATCATCATCATCATCATCATCATCATCATCATCATATCATCATCATCATCATCACCACCACCACCACCATCACCATCATCATCATCATCATCATCATCATCATCATCATCATCATCATCAGTATGATCATCATCATCATCATCGCTGTCATAGTAATCAAAGTGATCACTGATCGTTTTTTTAAGGTGGCCTGCAGAAGAAAGTTAAGGAACTGTACGTCACGGTCTGTCGTCTAGAGGAAGAGAAGTATGACTGGGAGGGAAGGCTCGGAAGGCAGACGGAGGAGGTATGTTGTGGATTGAATCGGAAGGGGATATTATCCGCTTTGCCACTTTCTCTGTGTTATGGATTGGCCATAAGCCATTGATTGTGCTGAGGAGATAAAGTGCGAGCCAAAAGCACCGGTGTTGAAAGGAGCGCCTTTAATAGGTGATGAAACACATCTTCCTGCACAATTATGAAACTACTTAATGTATAGTCATTGCATCTGGTATCACCTGTTTATTGGCATATTTATTATGCTCCCATCTAAACATTTAAGAGCAGGCAACAATATACTGCACCTGTCGACTGACAGACAGAGACACAGACAGAAAGACAGAGACAGACAAGCACACAGACAGATAGACAGACATGTAAAACAGCTGGACGATAGAATGATATAGATGTGTTTTGTGTTAGCATCTTATTTCGAACATAAAAAATTGCGGTGAAACCGTTGCCGGTTGAACGACTAGGCCCCTAATTGATGACCAAAACGTAAATTACTACTTATAAGCCGATATATTACTGTTTTAAACTTATTCCGTTTTGTTTTTTAGATTAATGAACTCAACATTAAAGTAAATGATATCAAAGGAAAATTGTAAGTTTACAATTCTTACGTTTTTGTTGACTTGTGAGTGTAGGCCTAACTAATCGCTTTATAAAACCTTTCATTACGCAAGCTATCATAATGCCTTTATCAAAATACATTCAGCAAAGGCCTTTATCAAAATGCATTTATATGTTTATCACTCAATAACTCATGCTGTATAGTAACAATTAATATCGCAACCCTTGACAAGTTTGTTATAGGCTAATCAATTTTAGGGGTAGGCCTATTGTTCTGTTAACTTAGATGTAGCGTTTTGTATAGGCCTACCCTCCGCTTTCTTCGCACAGCAAACCATGTTTCCACTGGTAGACCAGTCATCCCTAACTAAGCATGCGATTTGTATGGGTAGGGAAACTTCTCACTCACTGCATGATGCAGTCCATGTCCCACATTCAGGTGCAGTTTACGAGCCCCTGTATTCTAGTGTCCTTAGGCGTTTCCAAATTCTTCCAGCCACTTACTGAAGCCTCCTCTATTCCACAATATGGAACCATACCACGAACTTGAAACCACCATTCTTTAGTTAGTTATTAAAAGAATTGGGCGATACATTATAGTCTGATCGAATAACGTTCTTATACAATAGTTGAGCATAACTTCATCTAGCGTTAGGTCTAATCAATTAAAGGTGAAACGATCAATAATTTATTTTTTAACGTTTTGCAGCTCGAAGCCTATGCTCAAGAAAGTGGCGAAAAAATCAACAAAGTGAGTAAACGATGCTTTCTTTCCACTAAACCAAACTAAATAAATACAATTCAATACAACACAACTGTAAGTATATAATGTCCTCCTTACAAAGTTCAGAAAGATCGTGACAATTTCATTGTGATGACAACCACGAAACGAACTGAACGCCTGCGAATAACTTAGTTAGGCCTACTGCGACTTAGCTCTCTTTTGGCACTTTAGAAATCCCTACGATTGCGATATATACCGTAACCATGACAACTAAGAATGATGATTACAACGACGACGACGATGCTGATGATGATGATGATAATGTATCGGCGCAATCGAGACTCGATGGTAGAAAAATGAACGAGGAATTGATTGGGCTGCTACTCTCTGAAAGGAATAAATAGATTGTTGTTGGCAACATGGGTGTGCTTCTGGATGGATCACATCAATCACCTTTGTCGGCCCTGTTTGTTTCTGCCACGTGCGCCAGATATGGGTCATAATGCGTAGTTATGTACATACATATACATGTATTTGTATTATACATATATAAACATCAGGAGGACGACGACGATAACGAGGATGATAATGATGATGGTGATGGTGATGAGGAGGTTTCAACCAGAGGCGTAACGAGGGACACATTTCGGAGGGGTTTTAGTTTTGAGGGCTTCCATTGAAAATGGTCGTCTTTTCTACATTTTTAATGTTTAGTAACAGTAATGTATTTATTTCAGGTGGTTTGAGCCCGTAAAGCCACACATAAATACGCCCATGTTCTTAACTTCTTTGATAGGTTCTTAAAAGTCGCTACATAATTTCTAAATACTTACATTACGATGAGAATAGTGACGATGAGCAATCATTACATGGCTGCTTTAAGTTTCAATGATCAAATGCTTCTTCTTTGTCTGTGTACTGTTTATTGGAAGTGACCTTCCTTCTTCCGTTTCTAGAATTGCCTCGAAGAGTAAGCTGACGTCGTTTGCCAACCTAAAGTCGACGGGACAGTCCAAGTTCGCATTA
This sequence comes from Aporrectodea caliginosa, assembly GCA_020284085.1. Lineage (NCBI taxonomy): Eukaryota > Metazoa > Annelida > Clitellata > Crassiclitellata > Lumbricidae > Aporrectodea > Aporrectodea caliginosa. Next base: position 855,202 of record JACEVL010000849.1, read on the forward strand.
GAACCAGAGAAGGAAGAGGTACGCCAATCAATCACGCAGTTAATCAATCAATCAATCAATCAATCAATCAATCAGTCTACAATATCTATCCATTAATATATTAATAAATCAATCAACAAATCAGGCAATCAAACAGTCGATCAATGAGTCAGTTCGTCTGTAAAACAGTAAGTCAATCAGTCAGTTATTAGGGGCCGTCCATAAATGACGTCACGCACCTAGGGGGTCGGGGGGTCGGAAATTTGTGACGATGTGTGACATGGGGGTGGGGGTCTGAGAAGTGTGACGTCACACCAGGTCTATGTTATTAAATTTAACATTTAACAACAATTTAATTTTAATAATAACAGCACTAATTTTGAGGATTAAATTTTCATTATTTTTTTTTTATTATTTCAATGTATACGGGCACCATTATTAATATTTTTAAAATTATTTCAATATTTGGTCACCGATAGATTTTAAAATATTCATGCTTTCCCTATTTGTTCCATGAAGGAGCATTTTGCTTCGCCATGGAAATTTGGTTTTAGGGGGTCAGAGCTTTGTGACGTCATTTTCAGAGGGGTGTTCCTTTTTGTGACGAAGTGTGACGAGGGGAGGGGGTTAAAATCGGCCAAAATTGCGTGACGTCATTTATGGACGGCCCCTTATATTCTACCGTCTTCTTCTTAACACGTTGAACGCGAGGTACGAGTTAACTCGTATGTCATCTTGTGGGTCAAGACGAGACTTGCGAAATAACTCGTACCTCAATCTAATAAATAAATAATCTATTGGGCCTATAGGGCTGCCGCGCAATGGGCCAGGGCTGCAGCGTACCGGCATATGGCTGCCGTACCCTGGTTATTAATGGTCCCGCGTTCAAAGTGCAAACTGTGGATCCTATTTTCCCCAGTGGTATATCGCATTCGAATATTGGAAAAGTTCACATGTATGCGTTTGATTAGCTCACACAAAGAGCAACGCGACCGCAACGCCCAACAGCATTTTCATCAGCCTTACACACCTCGCCTTCACTGTTCACGTATATTCCTGCTGTGTGTGTAATGACTTGCAATATAAACAAGTAAACACATATGCCAATATATATATATATATATATATATATATATATATATATATATATATATATGTACTGTATATATTGTAAGAGTTTCGTTCCTGTCTAGTCTTGTAGGTCCCAAAATATTGGAAGAAACCCAGTATTTTCTCATAAAGAACACTTTATTCACGACACACGTTGATAGCACTTGACGACACATCAAACCAGCACAATCGCACGAGAGAGAGAGAGTTCTCGTGCCCTTTTCAGAGGTTTAAATACACACTGACAAACACATGTAAGCATCATATTAAAGAAACCCACACAGGTACTAGCACATACGTACACAACCACCTACACATCTTCCAAGCTACTCTGCCCCTCCTTCTTACACACCCAACCAAACATCCGTAAACGCACCAAGGAGTCCACACAACCTCACTCCCACTACCGTCTAGCCAACTCTCACACCCTTCTACACATACGACCAAAAGAACCTCTGTCTCTCTTCCTCTCCCTCTCTACTACTACCTCTCTCCTGTCTCCCTCTTATTCACTCAAAGGAACGCATCTCCCAACAATATATATATATTATATATATACACGTATATATGTGGGGCGCGGTGGTGTAGGGGTATGTTCGGTGCCTTGCAGCCGGAGGGTTGAGGGTTCGAATACACCTCAAGCCGCCGCGTAGGGACCTTGGGCAAGTCCTTCACTCGCAATTGCTCATGCGCTTCGGCGTGAAACTCCGATTCAGTGTCCGCGCTGTAGTCGGGAGCGCCTCTGAGTAGAAATCTTTAAGAGGCGCTATAACAAGTGCTCATACATACATACACAATTATGCTTGAGTAGGCTGATAGATTGCGTATTATCTGGTGTTCGTATACACATAATATAAGCAAGCATGTGTGTGTATGATTGCCCCCGCAGGAGAAGAAGCCCGATTGGAGTCATGATCATCTGAAACAACACAAGGATGAAGAGGCGGCGCCGGCGGAAGAGGAGGAGGAAGAGGAAGAGGAGGAAGAGGAGTGAGATTTCCTCACGTGACATTCTCGATAACATCAACAGCAGCAGCTACCAAAATATCTGTTCAATATTTCGTGCTAACAGTTTATCGTCAGTTCTTGGAATGTTAGCGACTCTCACTCGGTCCCATGCACCTACTAACGAAGAAGCCCGAATGATTAGAACTTCGTCGCCTCGCGGACACTGGCCACAAAGCGCCTCCTGGCTACGGATATTGCGATTATTTCGTTTCTATTTCCGGTCGGTTTCCCATCCAGACGAAATTCTATCCCAAGATCCTGTCCCAATTTGCTTTTCTACTGTCCGTTATCGGCTACTTAGAATATAGACGTGTCAAACGGAGTCTTTGTTTGCACAGATTAAACGACCAGGTATCAGCAATCACAGATGAGTCAAAAGGTGAGGTTAGGTCTAACATTGGTGCCACACAAAAGCAACCCTAACAGCAATGTCGTTATTCGAAGATACGGTAGAATTGACAATTTTCCACACATTATGGGCACCATACGTCCTACATGTTGACCTGAATGTAGATAATTTGGAATATGACAATACTGCAATATCACATACTGTGAAGAAGATGACAGTATTCTCATAAGTGGAAAATATTGTCATAATTTTACAATATCTCCAACAAATGATGTTGCTGAGAGTATGACAATTATTTATTTCATTTGTTTGTTAAGGAAATTCATAGCACCACTTCAGGAAACAGCGCTAGCTTAAACGACATTAGGTTCTATTATGCAATTAAGAACAGCACATTTACCAGTTAGCAAACATTGCTCAGATAACTAGAAGAGTCACCAGACTTGCACACACACACACACACACGCACGCACGAACATGTACACACACGCACGCACGCACACTCAGAACCCAACCAACAGATTAACGAGGAACGACGACAGTAGGCGATGTGATTCGCTGCCGATGGCTGACGGTTGTCTCATCGTCCTTCATCAGTCCCTCGTAGATGGAAGACGACGGGAAACACGGAAATCTAATTTTTCCAATATTTCACATGTGGGCTACATAATTATGCTCTACATACATGAGCCCCCATTGTCACATTATCATATCTTCAACATGACATTGCTTTTGGGGAATCGGTTCCAATTCTTCGATCACGCATTTTAATTTATGTTTGCACTATAACCATGAACGCCATAGACCGAGACCACTGGTTGAAAAATTAGCATGCATTGATGAACACGAAAAAGCCACTTCTTCGATGAAAGTAGACACCATTTTGAAGCCTCAAAACAGTGCTTTATTCTTTCATGATATAACTTTAACAAATTAGACAGACAATTTAAATAAACCTAAACTACACCAATGACTAAAGAAACCGTAAGCTTATAATATTTATAAGGTCAGGCCTGCCATTGGAAAGTTGTTACACACACAGCAGGAGGAGTTAAAAGCTAAAGTCCAAGAGGATCTAAAGTTTTAAATAAGCGATCAGTTTCTGGTGAGCATAGCCTAACTTTGCTCACACATCAACAGGTCAATGATTTTAAGTACGGTAGGCATAGGCCTATACGTCTGAATGCATTACATCGGAGTTCGATAGAATCGCTTCTAAAGTGTTGTCGTGTTTGTACCGATCTTCCTTTAAATGACGAGACCTGAGAAAGACGATCTGATTTCCTCGTCTGATGTCGATCCTACACATGGAAACTGAAGAACTGGGCGACCGGTGATCCTACCATGTCTCAACAGCTCCACGACTTTAGCTTCTTCCTCCGCTGGATAAATAGTATGCGGAATGGGGGCCACCTGCAGTGATAACATATTCACACATAATTTATTCTGTAGGCTGGGGCCACCTGTGGTGATAACATATATTCCTATATAATTTATTCTGTAGACGAGCACTGAGCTGTGACAGATTTATAAGATGCCACGCCTGGATTCTTTTGATATAGACCGACATACACGCAAAGCAGTGTTTATTTCTTCATCAGCTGCTTACTGGGCCTGTATACGAGATGCAGCACTGCTAGCGTGTGCATCTAGTGTTGCTGACACACGACTAAACATAGCTGACGCTACAAATTCCACAGACGCTCAGTGTCCGTATGGGAGAATGTGTAGAAGCTAAAGATATCAAGCGTTTAGTAAAGACACAAATAGCCTAACGGAGACAGAACTTGTCTGTCAGTAGACTTAAACCCTATCATTTCATCGGGTTTTCTTTCACTTTAAGGCCAACAAGATGTTGGTGTTGACTTAGCTGCATCTACAGGAAAGCATCCGGTGAATTCCACGACGTCGCTTGCTGGGCACTTAAGCAATGCTTGTCCTACTTTAAGAAGTTATTTCTAAAGAACTCATGGAAAGAATACTTCGTACACGAACAGCTGTGCGAATAACATTGGCCAGGATAATGAATTCTCTAAGCCCACTCCTAGCCTAGCCCTATTAACTTTTAAGGCAATGATAGGCCTACATGTCTTATCACAACATAGTAATCATGTCACAAAGCAGTGTGTACTCGCGAATTACGAAAGTCTAAACTCAAGCCACAGTGGGCTTCAACAGATCAGACGCCGGTCCGACTTAGTTCAGTGGTTTTGACCAGCGACATAGACATACCTAAAGACCACGCTGGCCCTGGTCCAGTCGACAAGTCAGCTGGACGCGCAATAAAAGATAGATGATTTATTCTATCTTACACTGCATTAACATATATAGCGCACTGCAGCGACACAACTCTAAGCAAAACTCGATCCCTCGAGTCCTCGACCCTCCAGTAAGAGACGGGTTTGTCATATAGCGTTGAGAAATCTATCGTCTCTAACCTTCACTAATCCTGTACGTATGAGAATAATTATTCCGAAACAATAAATGCAGGATGGCTGTTTTTCGTTGGCTTGAAACTTGGTTGATAGAAACAGCCTGTATGGCGTCTACCTTAGTAGAAGAGAAGAGGTTGAGGAGACTCTCCAGTTGGTCGATTGTTCCGTCGTTCATCCCAACGACACTTAGGTTGTTCTTGGACAACTGCGTCAGACTGAAGGACATCTCCGTCTGGCTGTTGTTGCTCACCAGAATAACACCATCCTGCAGCAACGAATTACACCATCTTACAGCAACGAAATGTATAGACTAGCATGCAGTATAGGCATAAGAAAGGAGTCGTCAATCATACGCTCTTATTAGCCTCGATGAGTCTAGAGACGGACATTTGGATGATCATGACCTAAATTGGCTTTTAAGAAGTATAAGGTTTTTAAGAAGTACCGGTGAGCTCTTTGTGTGATCTGTACCAATCATCACTATTTGCCTGAAGCTTCAGAAAGAAATTCTGTGCATGCACTGAATTGTTCGTTTTATTAGCCACTGGTCTTCATTTGACCTTCAGCTTCTGATTTGGGTTTCAGGGTCCGACCATGGAAGTGCTCTTACTGTATTAACTCTGATTTCAATCTCCATATGCATTTATGCAGAGGAACTATATAAACTGCACAACATAGCTATAGGGTCGTATAATGTGGATGTTTACCACAAAGCGGTTAATGATGTTGTAAACGGGTCAAACGTATTCTTCTGCATTTTATGATGTTTAAAGACTTGTATAAACGGTATACCTCTTTGAGTAGAGTCATGATGTAGGAAACAGTCTGGACGGAACTGACGAAATCTATGGCTAAGTCGATGCCTTGGTTGAGAAAGACCTGCTTCGTACGCGAAACAATGTAATCTTGATGAACTGAAACGGAAACATCGCATCCAAGACTGTTAATTCGCTCGCTTGAGCTGCTTCTTTAGACTTAAAATACGCATAAACTACTGTTTATATGATGGTATAGCTCGGGCGAAACAGAATCTTCAACGCTAAAACATTCTGTTCGATGACTCATATGCGTGCTAGTATATTGTCGTATTGTTACGTGGGTATCCGGATATTTCCCCTGAACAGTAAGTGAGTCATTTTCCGGTAACATGGTAAATTCAGAATTCAGCTGTCCCCGGTCATTTCTCGAAAAACTATACCTAGTCTGATTATGCTAAGTGTTGATATTAAAATGTATTTGATCAGTCAACAATTTCAGATATTTGAAAGTAATTTAAAGCAATAACGTAATTTATTAAAATTTATTTTCAATTTAAAATGTTCCACTCCGTTACTGTCCCTAGGCTATAGTACTTATTGCTTTAGTCTACAATTTCGAAATGATTTGTTTTGAGCCAAAAAATTCGCGTGTTTCTTATGTATTATATATTTGTGTATGTTTTAAAATACAACTTGGTGAACCGGATCTTCAGTATAATGAAAAGAAAAGTTTTTAAACTTGTCCCCAGGATTTTTGTATACTCCGTTACCACGTAAAAATAATCTTGTATCTCAGAACCATTTAATTATGTGGCCGCGCAACTGGACTCATCTCTTCTGTGAAGATCTATGTAAGTTATTAATAGCTTCACAAACGATTTCCATGGTCCAACAAATTTCTTACAAATTTTCATTTATTTCGTACTAGAGGTGTTCTTTTATTATGCAGCCACTCCGTTACTGCATTTTTGCCATGATTATAAATAAATCTAATTCCAATTATATTTGTAATATAACGCTTATAAGTTAAATAATGATTTTACCAACGATCGATGTGGACGCGTGAGCGATAATATGGTATTTACCGTGCTGCAACCCAAATTGTCTACTCCGTTACCTGTCCACTCCGTTAACATTTATTTGGTAACGCATGGGACAGCTATGTAACGGAGTGGAAAAATTGTGCTCGACGCTCGAAAGATAGTAACGGAGTGGAATTATTATAGGCTAAATGGTGTGGTATTTTGATGCTGTGAGCAGATTTTGAAGAGAATGCCATAAATATTTTAGTGTTTTCTGTCTATTCGATCACTGGGAATGATTGGCTCAAGTGATTTCTTTTCAGTTGTTTGGGGAAAAATATTTATTCAACTTAACATTAATTGCTTCTATTTCCATAACGGAGTGGACCTTTTTCTAAATAAATGAAACTGTGATGGAATCAAATAATTCTATGTATTCTTATTTATTTTATTTCTATTTTATAAATATTAATACTAAAAACATATTGGCATGTCAAAATACATAACAGAAGCTGTACACTGTATAAAACAGATCTCACATGTATACAGTAACGGAGTGGAAAAATATTTTAGTAAGGCTATTTTTTTCTACCAAAAACTTTTTACATTTACATAAAAACTTATTAGTGCAAAACCAAATATATATTTGTGAAATAGAAACATTCAAGATTTGTTCCAAAGAAAAAAAAATTATTTTGAAAAAAATTTTTTTTTGCTTGTTGAATTTATGAATTTACCATGTTACCGGAAAATGACTCAAGTAGGAAAGATGAGAGGTAGGCCAAGAACAATGCTACTGGACTGGATGTTGGCAGAGGAGGGATACAGCGTACTGAAAAGAGAAGCAGAGAACAGAGAAAAATGGCGTCGTTGGACATATGAACCTGCCTGAGGGCAGAGAACGTGAAGAAGAAGAGTAAGTAGGTAACTCTACCATTGTCCATGACAACTGTCATTAATCCAACTTCTATTGAAGCATAGACCTTCTTTCTTCAATCCAATTTCTATTTAAGCATAGAATTTCTTTCATCAATCAAACTTCTATTAAAGAATTATTTTTTCATCAGTCCAACTTCGGGGGGAAATGTCCGAGGGGAAATGTCCGGGGGAGAGAAAATGTCCTAGACTCTGTTACGTGTTAGGATTAGGAACGCCAATTATAAATCTGTACGTTTATCTTTTGTTATGCTTCTGATTACTATTGCCTATAATTGTAGATAGCATAGATAACTTAAGGTCTTGTAAGGAATACAGTAGCATAAATCAAGTGTTGTTCATTATGAGTTAACTTAAATAAAAAAAATTATGTTTAACTCACGGGCGTCATTCCAGTTAATAACTGCTTGGCATCCTTGATCTTTGGAGATTGCCAGCTGATGAAGCTAACAAGAATCAAGCACAGAATCTCTTAAGAAAATATGAAGACAATGATGAAGACAAAGACAATGGCAGAAAACATTGCAGACTGAATCGTCTCGGGATGAAACAAACGGAAGACACGCCACAGTAATGAAGAGTTGGAAGATTATGACTATTAATCCAACTGGTGACTGGTGAGTCTACTACTGGGCCCACGGCTACGCTCAGTGCAACAACCTCCACCACTACTTATACTGGATGTAATGCTAACATATTCCTACTAATACTGATACTAATAGTAATGCTAATACTACTAGTAGTAATAATTGTATTGTATTGTATTGTATTGTATTGTATTTGAACACTTGTTACAGCGCCCCTTCCAGATTCCTATCAGAGGCGCTCAATAATGCTGCTCTATTACTCATACTCGCGCCTGTGAATAAGCTAGCCTAGTTCCCACAACTACGTTTTTGTGGGCATGAAGAAATTTCGAGTTTACGATACGATACTGTTATGTAAAGTGCCGTAAAATATAAACGTGCAGTCATAAGTAGAGTGGATGAGAAAGATGTACTGATACGAAGATATGAATGAAACCACTGGAATATGAATACTTTAAGGGGATGCCTACATTTGTTTGAGAAGAGACTCACATTAGTGTCTCCAATGACGAGACGGAATTTGCTTCGTTCTGAAACTAAGCAGTTGAAGAACTTCAGCGCCCAGAGAGCCAAGGTCCCAGGACCAACGATCAATACGTTGGCTAGGTCTAGGTGTCAATCATTCAGAACACAGTCAATGTCAAGAAGCTTTTCGTTTCTTATGCAAAGGCTGCAACTGTAAGTTGCGTCAGTTTATAAGTCAACTTTCGTTACTATAAAATGCTCGATCTCTAGTCCTACAGGATGATAAAGGCGAGTAACCTGTGAATTTAGGCTCTTCATTTGTGTATAACGAGGGAGTAGGCTATGTATAAACATAAATGCGTAGTTCGTATAGGTCTACTTGCATCTCATCGCTATTTCACCTGATGCACTCTGAGAAGTCATTGAAAAGCGCTAAGCAAATGCCCAGACGCACAGATGCATAGGTCTACATTTCGACGCAACTTGGCTCAGAGACTCTGAACATTCATGCCATCTGTCAGCTTTCGACGGGAATCCTTTGGTTGGTTCCACGTGTGTGCGTGTGCCCGCCATTGGTGACCCTTCCCGCTAACTCTGTATTGTTTTGCTAACTTATGTAATATTTTCTTTGTAAAATAATGGCACTTAACATCATTATAGGCTAGCGCACAGAACGCCTCTGAGTAGGTCTCCTATAATTGCTACTGCAATAAATTATGCCTCTATGACATCACAATGCAATTATTACAAAAGGTTGCTACACAATGAAATCACAATGCAATTATTACAACAGGTTGCTATGGCAATATATCCTCTATGACATCACAATGCAATTATTCCGGAGTTTAAATGAATTTGCTAATGCAATATATCCGCTATAAAAAAATACACTGCAATTGTTACAAGAGGTTGCTATGGAAATATTTCCTCTATGAAATCACAATGAACTTATTCCCAGAGGTTACAAGAGTTTGCTACGACAGTATGTCCTTTATGACATCACAATGCAATTATTACAACAGGTTGCTATGGCAATATGTCCTCTATGACATCACAATGCAATTATTACAACAGGTTGCTATGGCAATATGTCCTCTATGACATCACAATGCAATTATTACAACAGGTTGCTACGGCAAACTTTTGTGTCATCACAATGCAATTATTTCAAGAGGTGACATCATAGCATTTGTGAAATCACAATGCCGTTATTCTGCTAATGCCTTGGCTCGAACAAGGGAATAATTGCACTGTGATGTCATAGAGGACATATTGCTATAGCAACCTGCTGCTTAATATATTGCTATAGAACCTGTTGCTTAATATTTGCCTATTATCTATTAAATCACAATACTTGGTTTTGCTGCATTACCGAGAAAGAGCCTATGCATTGTTGAGAAAGTGCAAAAAGATTCTGTTGAATAGTTACACAAGTCATTTGATAGATTCATGCTTAATTTGTAGAGAATTTTATGCTGAACTCTGCAGTATTGTTATCTGTCCTCTTGAACATTATGTTAACCATCGACCTATATTGAGTGGACACAGCATAACACAGCTAAAGTTGTACTGTAAAGTGAAGCTTCCGCTTTACTGAACTTTCTGCCAGCCATGACGTCAGACAGAGCTCATTAACATAATACCTTATGTGTCCATCCAATCAACGTCGAGGATAAGATTGCGCCTATACCAGCATGCATCACGCGCCCTCATTCGCAGCTCTCTGATTGCCTGTGACGTCATGGCTGGCAAATAACGTCGCAGGCATCTATGCTTCAGTTTGAATCTCTTATGCTGACTCAATATAGGTCGATGATGTTAACAGTACTTCAGAGTTCAACATAAAATTCTCTGCACGCACGAATCTATCAATAACTTACGAATTCATTGTTAATTAATTTGGCCTACGCGTAACAAAATCAAAGACTGCCTATATATAGCCTACATCTAGTTCGAAGCCCGATTGGTTAACTCTTCAGAAGTCGTCGGCAGTTACATTCTAATTACATTTAATGAAGACTCACTGCTTGATGGTTTAATCCGGGCTTCTGCTAATGCCTTGGCCCGTACAAGGGCAGAATAGGCTCGCAGCGCTCCATATGGCAAGAGAGCAGCTATTTCCATTGATAGGCTGTCGGGTATGAACACTAAGTCTCCAACATCTTTGACCAGGACGTATTCAGAAAGAGTCCTAAACATATAGGAATAATAAACAGCCCACGACACATCAATGGACGTGCCTATAACGAGCAATATTGTTCAGATATGAGAAGCCAAGAAGTAAATAAAAAATAAATGATACGTGTAGGTCTATTTGAAACAGAGGCAGCAGTTGTAACGGAGAATGTCGCCTTGAATAAATGACGATAGAGTGAATGTGGACTTACATGGTTATTCTATTTCCGCAAAACTTTTAACGGTAGTCGACAACAATGCATCATTAATTGTGTTTGAATCTACCGCTGTTGAGTTACTACAATGCTAAATTATCCGCACGACGAATAGCCCCAATATCGATCTCCTTGAGCAAACACTGTGCATCGATCCTAGTGTACAGTAGGCCTTGTAAGTTGATTGGTTCCTTATGAGACGTCGAGTACAGAAATACAGAAGCTTAAGAACTGATCATCACATTTGAACACACAAAATAAAATTTCGATTCTTAACATATAGGCCTAATTCTTCTGACATACATATTCAAAACCCACTGTCAGTTAAAAATTGTACACTGCAAAATTGTAATTGTAATCAGAACTTCTATTGCGCTGGTGCATAATGCACGAGATATCGCGATGTTTTAAAAACCGAAATCGATATTAGAACGACAACGACTTTAAAAAATACCGAGAAACCAACATCGACTTTATAAAAACGACACGGCTCAACTCTACTTTGGGCTACGAATGGACCTGAAATGATCTGGTCTCCATTCAGAAGGGCAACACGCCGCAACAGTGGTAAAAGAATCTCAGCAAATAGATGCATGAAATCATTAAATTGCAGAGGATAGACGGTTGATATACAGAAAAGAGTGATCTGATATGAAATGGGTTCCATTGAAGGAAGATCGTGATAAAAAGATGAAAGGACCTACTCATAATTATAACTAACTATAGCTATTAGTCCTAAAGGCTGTTTCTCGTTATTTGTGTTTACCTAGGCTGCACTGAATTCAAAATATAACCCTATCATACATAATTAAGTATGCAAGCAAGAAAGTAGCTAATCAAATAAAGAAACAAATAAGCAATCAAGCAGTCCTCCTTATTATTTTCAGTGCGTGTCTTGAAGCCTGTGGAAAGGAGCAGAGTTCGTTATTGGTTTCTGTAATGGGTCACGGGTGGCGGTGTGCCAATCTAGTGATTCTTCAATAAACGAATATTATTATTACCAGGAAATCAACGCAGAAAGCACCTTGCATAATAGTTATATAGCCCATGCATAGTTTCGAGCCAATACTCAAAAGCATGTCGATTATAAACTAACTGGTTTAAATCATTTATAACGTATATAAAGCTTACGTAGGTTTATAAAAAAATTAAAATTCTGACCCAGGAGTTTCTTTGACGATCACTTTATCGCCGTTCCTAAGTTTCTGCTGCACAGATTCGCCGAGCTCATCGACAGTTCCCGCAATTTCAAATACTGCGAAAAGAACAAAAGAAGCATGTGTGACGAATAATAGCCATTGCGTAGGCTATACGTTAGCTCGGTACGTTTAATTAGCCCAATGTTTGCAAGGTGTGCTAGCCTTTGCCGCTGCTTAATCGCGAAGCTGCCCAGGAGAGTAGAACAGCCGAGCTTCGACATAGGCATAACTGAGATAGAAAATTACTCGGAGCCTTGAATGTTCTGGCGCTATGATCTGGTTATTCAATTCTGCAGTGTTAAACAAACATCTGGAAAGCAGTTCAAAGCACAAAAGTAAACCGAAACACATAAATCAATCAATCAATCAATCAATCAATCAGTCAATGAAACTGAACATTTTGCTTCCCATGGAAGAATGGAGAAGAATAAATTCTGTAAATTTGTTATCAAATGGAAATTTGGTTTTAGGGGGTCAGAGCTTTGTGACGTCATTTTTATGGGTGTTACTTTTTGTGACGAAGTGTGACGAGGGGAGTGGGTCAAAAATCGGGCAAAATAGTGTTACGTCATTTATGAACGGCCCCCTATTGGTTAAAGCACGACGATCGTTAAGTTTCAAGTGTTACAGTTCACCTGAATCTATCACAGTATGTATGTATATATATAATGTATGTATGTATGTATGTATGTATGTATGTATGTATGTATGTATGTATGTATGTATGTATGCATGTATGTATGTATGTATGTATGTATGTATGTATGTATGTATGTATGTATGTATGTATGTATGCATGCATGTATGTATGTATGTATGTATGTTTGTATGTATGTATGTATGTATGTATCATGTATGTATGTATGTATGTATGTATGTATGTATGTATGTATGTATGTATGTATAACCATAACCATAACCATAACCATAAATTTTATTGAACCCAAACAACGAAAAGCAAGTAGGCCTACAACAGAGAAAGAAAAAAACAGACAAAGGGGATCAAAAGGAATACGACCCTAAGGGACCTAGGTCCCGCTAATGGGCCACCTGTAACAAAGGCAAAGTTATGGCAGAACAACTGAAACACAAGTATGAGATATAACATAGTAATTCTTAACTAGTTAACTAAGACTAATAAATTTAATGAGCACTAGGTAATAAGATGAGACCGTAGTCTAATTTTGAACAGAGAGATATTAGTTAAATTACGTATGGTGAGAGGTATGTCATTCCATGTCCGGGGGCCAACGCATTTTATAGAAAACATCCGAGAATTAGTCCTAGCAAAAGCTACTCTAACATTTGCAGCAGAACGTACAGGGTAGGGGTTTAGGATAGACGTAGTAGTGAAATAGTTATTGAAGACCCTTGGTAATTGATTATGAAAATATTTAAACATAAATTCGCTAGTTTGAAAAATTCTAATCTGTTCAATACTAAGGACACGGTACAATTTAAATATTTCATCGGTATGCATAGAGTGCCGCGTGCCAGCAATTACTCGCATGGCTCTTCTTTGTAACTTGTTTAATCTCGTTAGCCTTGTAGAATATGTCGAGGCCCAGACCATGTTAGAGTATGTAAGGTACGGATGGATAAGAGAGTAATATAGGTTAAGACGTGTTTGATTAGGCAACAGATAAGCTATCCTAGCCATAATGCCAATGTTTTTTGCTACTTTTTGAGAGACAAGTTTTATATGTTCATTCCAAGTTAGGTATTGGTCGAGGTAGGTACCCAAAAACTTAACAGAAGTTACACGAGGGATAGAGGTTCCATTAATAACCAGTTGGTTTATTATTGATGGCACCTTTTTTCGATGAGAGCAAAATAAAATGTAACTAGTTTTATTTAGATTAAGGGACAATTTATTTGCATAGAACCAGTCAGTAACCTTAGCCAATTCCTGATTCATCAAACAAAACAGATCATTACATGACTTGCTAGAAATAAAGATATTTGTGTCGTCAGCGAACAATGCGAATTGTAGTAGGGTAGAGGCATTCGGGAGATCGTTTATATATATTAAGAAGAGTAGGGGCCCAAGAATGGATCCCTGCGGGACACCATATTTAATTAACCTTAGCTGTGAGAGGGCACCGTTGCAGATGACTTGTTGCTTGCGATCTTCAAAGTAGCTTTTAAACCATTTTAGTGCAGTACCACGTATTCCTATATTTTCAAGTTTTTTAAATAATATGCCATAATCTATTGTGTCGAAAGCTTTAGCCACGTCGATGAAAACTCCTAAAGAAAATTCATTACGGTCTATAACTGCAGATATGTTGTCCTGAATATGCAGTAGCGACATAGTGGTCGAGTGGCCTGGCTGAAAACCGTGTTGGGATATATAAAGAATATTTTTCTTCAATATGTAGTCATATAAACGAGTATACATTATTTTTTCAAACAGTTTGAGGCAGAGTCTCGACCTCAGGTCACAGCTCTGTATGTATGTATGTATGTATGTATGTATGTATGTATGTATGTATGTATGTATGTATGTATGTATGTATCTATGTATGTATCAATCAATCAATCAATCAATCAATCAATCAATATGTTTATTTTGCAACCAATTAAACAAAATCATCATGTATGTAGGGATGTATGTATGTATGTATGTATGTATGTATGTATGTATGTATGTATGTATGTACGTAGGTATATAGTGACTGTGGCTGTTATTAGTGAACACATTAAGCGGCGAATATGCTATCCGACATTGTTCGGACAATTGCCTTCGCCTAAGGTTTTCCGCCCTTATAAGATTAGAGAGCTCGAGGCCATTCTCCGACCTGAGGTCGAGACTCTGCCTCCGCCTGCATAGGAGGAAGTACCGCAGAGCTGTGAACAGAATGGAAGGCGGGCGTGTCGACCTTGCAGGCGCTACCCTGTGCAAGGTGTGGTCGTGGTGCTGGGATGGCTGCAGGGCAGTGCATGTGTTCGGTTCCTACTTGACCTCGTGCTAGACGACTACGATGGCTCTTGCTGGGTTGACCCAGCTCCCGTAAGTGCTCGAACATGTCGGTGAAACATTAAAGATGTCGCGTGCACTGCTGGCCAGCAACAAATGCAACTAATACGTTTACATTACTCGTGTGCTTAAAGTTTTGAACTGGTCCTCTGTTAAGCAAAATCATAATTTACAAGGCATTGAATGCTGGCCAACCACAGCATTTGAAGTCGGTCCTGATTCCTCAGAATCGGATTATCTTTCTCTGGTCATACCGAAGACTAGCACTGCTTTTTGGGAACGAGCGTTTTCGGCTGCTGTTTAGAACTCTCTTTCGTTCTGCACCATCACTTAAGTCAATCCTCCTGCGTTAACCTTTTAACCTGTAGGCTGTATAGAGTGTTAGAGCTGCGGCTTTATAATCTGTCGCTATAATATGTAAACTCGCAGTCGACTTGGAGGCTTACCTGTTCTCCCAGAAATTGAAGACGTCTTACTGGGTTCGGTTCCATATGGAATTTCCATGTAGTCCACACCTGCATAACACACCTGGTTGACACATCAGTCATCACTTTAGTTAACGACATCGTCATCATATAAAATATGGAAATTACGTAACGCAGTTTCTAATTAGTCACTGATCATAAATCTGAATATTTGACATTGTATAATACCGGTAGCCACGAATACGATGAGATAAAGTCTGGGTTGTTGTCTTCCTAGAAACTAAAGAAGATAGATTGATATCACTCAGCACGTTTGGATGAAACAGCTCTTTATGAAATAAGGACTTCACGTTCTTTAGATAGGTGGACTAAAAAGCCTACAACACTGCGCTTTGCGATAGAGTTGAAGAAGTGACTAATATCATAAAGAGTTATAGACATTTATTTTAGTGCCTAAATACATCTCTTCAGTGCCTAAAATACCCAGAATGTCAACCGCACAGTCTTCCTCACGCTAGTCACGCCTACGAGTCTTTGGATTATTTTCTTGTTTGCTCCGGTCTGTGTTACATGTTCTCGCTCACGTATCACATGCGTGCAGTTTTTGTATGCGTGGAGATGTCATATATCTATCTCATGCCTGCATAGCTAGGGGTTCGTGCATGATGTCGGCCGGCGCGTATTTGGTGCTCGCGTGGCCAAACATCAGGTGCGCGTTGTGATGAGCGATCATGAATCATAGGAATGTCTAGCAGTGTCTTGCTGACATGGATCGAAGGTCTTAGCTTTTGCAGGAAGAAGAAAAAGAGAAGCAGTCCTTTAATCTAGCCTAAGAGGCAGCCATGGGTATGGTGTTAGCGACTTCATTTCCCTAGCCTCGGCATATAGGAGGGTGGATGGCCAGTTCTCTCTCTCTCTCTCTCTCGCCATATCTGATTTGATAGTCGCGCCTAATAAATGAGTAACAACAACAACAACAACAACAACAACAACAACAACAACAACAACAACAACAACAACAACAACAACAACAACAACAACAACAACAACAACAACAACAACAACAACAACAACAACAACAACAACAACAACAACAACAACAACAACAACAACAACAACAACAACAACAACAATAATAATAATAATAATCTTGCTGTTGAAACCGCAGGAAGCTGGCACACAGAATCACTGGAGTTTGTTCAAGAACTAGGAGGCAAGATCTCAGCAGCGACCAGTGTTTAATCTAGACGTCTCTGGGGGTAAAGTTCCCCCAGGATCGAGTTTCCCCCAGAAAAAGTAAAGAGATGAAAGTTTAGCTCCAAGAAAAATTAAAGACATGTAATTTTGTAGAATAATGTGTTGGAAAACTCTCGATACTAGCCCCCCCTCGAAAAATATTGGTGGAAAATGGCTGTTACTACCCCCCCTCGAAAGAAAATCCTTGGAAAAGTCTCCTTACTACCCCCCCCTCGAAATGTATTGGTGGAAAATGGCTGTTACTACCCCCTCGAAAGAAAATCCTTGGAAAACTCTCGTTACTACCCCACCCCTCGAAAATTCCTGGACAATTTTTGAGATCTTGTTCTGGGAAATACTCGTTACTACCCCCCTCCCGGTCGTCAACTTTTACAATAAGCTGGATACCCCCAGAACCCTCAATTCCCCCCCGACAGCAAGGGGACTAGATTAAACACTGAGCAGCGACAGACGACCAGCAGCGCTATAAATGTCTAATTGTATTGTATTGTACTACAGCGCTTATCAATCGCCCTTCAAATTGGAAACTGTCTATCTGTTTTAGGTAGGCCTACTTCGGATTGCAGCAATAGTAGAACAGGGCTGAATGACGCCTTATAAAAATATTGAAAACAGTCACAAAAAATGATGCTGATGCTGATGATAATATGATGATGATGATGATGATGATGATGATGATGATGATGGTGATGATGATGATGATGATGATGATGATGATGATGATGATGATGATGATGATGATGATGATGATGGTGGTGGTGGTGGTGATGGTGGTGATGGTGGTGGTGGTGATGGTGATGATGATGATGATGATGATGATGATGATGATGATGATGATGATGATGATGATGATGATGATGATGATGATGATGATGATGTGATGATGTTAACTTCGACGAGGTTAGGCGCATGTCCAGTCGAGATCAGTTCGAGTTGAGAGAACCCACGGCATATTAGACCTATATAGGCCTAAGTGCCGTTTATTACTTATTCTGATGCATAGCATAGTCAGTGCCAGACTGACCCCATCCCGATGCATCAGTGGCTAAGATCGTCATGTACTTCATACTAGCCTTTATTCTGGCTCCGTTCGGCGGTGGTCTTGGCAGCTGCTCATCCTTTATCTCCACAGATCTCGAATTTCTTTCTTGCAAACACTTCTTGACTGCCGCGTCAACACTGGCCATTTTTGTCCTCTTTTAAATCATGTTAATTCGATGTGCTAATGTTAAAGAATGCAATAATCTCGTTTCCAAAATATTTAAAAATGTATTTTCATGTCATTCGTGTCCAAATTTACAGAAGTCTGAAAGCTAATAATATTTTATTATTATTGTAGGCCCTACAAATGCGTCATAATCGTACAGCGCTCTGTGACGTCACTATATTGTCAACAAATGAATGCATAAAAACATAGTCGTGGTTTCGTCATAGACGTCGTTATAATAAGTAAGTAAGTAAGTAAGTATATTGCTAGCTATTATACAGGAGTCCATGGTTTCGTTCACTTTTACTGCTCACATGTGCTCTCTTCTGCTCACTGTGTGCTCTTCTGCTCACTCAGTGGCGTAACAGCCATATAACGAGGGTGGACAAAGTCCAGGGGCCCCGAGGTCTAAGGGCCCCCAAGCTTTTTAACTAAAAAATGTCATGTACTATTTGTCCGTTTTTCTTAGACAATAATTAGGGAAAATGCCACATTATGTCAATTTGCTCTCAGTTGCATGATGCAGAGAATCGACATCTAGTGAATTTCATACTTTAAATATTGATGACTTAGCATAAATGTTTCAGAAGAAGTCTGTGTTAAAACCACTGCAATTTAATCTGGAACTTGCTTAATAGCCCAATTTTCCTAGGTTCTTTTTAAAAGCTGTTATAGTGTCCACTGAGGCAGTACAATCATCCAAACCATTCCACAAGTCTACATCTCTTGTTTCTTCTTGTACTGACAAATTTCTGTTAGTGCACACTAGCTATGTATGTAACTAGTAGCAGCAGGCCAAATTGGCCAATAAATTTCGGTTGTATTCTTGTTTGCCTTGCTGCATTATGGATTATTGATAATAACGTTTAATACTCTCTTTCTTAATCAACTATAATTGCCGTTTTAAATAGCCATCTAATTATTTTCACTCTTTACCCTGCCAGCATATCCAATGGAATTAGATGTGATCTACATGTATATGAAAATATGGGTCCGATGAGGGCTCCTTGTGGGCATGCTGGCAGGGTAGGCCTATAGTCTCTTCCATGTCGCCGGTCGCCATTCTACCCTATCGACGTAACTTAATTGGCCCGCCGCCCACCGACTCTGAACATCCATGCCATCTTCAGCTTTCGACGGGAATCCGTTGGTTGGCTCCTCGCAGGGGCGGAGACTTAGGGGGGGACAGGAGGGGACGGTCCCCCCCAAAAACTTGAGGTGGGGGGACGGAGCTGCTTATATCCCCCCAATATTTCTGAAATATTGCATGAATATAATAATAATAATAGCTGCGAGTGACAGCTGGTTCTTATCAGACTCAAATAATAGAGCAATTTTGTTCAGATGACATCTTAAAATGCTACCATTACAGTGTGGAAATTTTAAAAAAAATTAAATAGGGGTGGGGGACACATCCCCTCCCCAAACCCTCCCCAAACTCAAACACGACTCAAACTACATGTGAGCTACGAGTGACAGCTGGTTCTTATCAGCACTCAAATAATAAAGCAATTTTGTTCAGATGACAGCTGAAAATGCTACCATTACTGTGTAGAAATTCAAAAATTTTAGATAGGGAGGGGTCACATCCCTCCCCAAACCTCTCCCCAAACTCAAACACCACTCAAACTACATGTAAGCTATGAGTGACAGCTGGTTCTTATCAGCACTCAAATAATAAAGCAATTTTGTTCAGATGACAGCTGAAAATGCTACCATTACAGTGTAGAAATTCAAAAAATTTAGATGGGGAGGGGCACATCCCCTCCCCAAACCCCTCCCCTGCTCGGCGCTGCGCGCCTCGACGATCGTCCTTCGGCCGCTCCTTCACCGGTTCCCCCCAAATCCAAGACCAAGTCTCCGCCTATGGCTCCATGATCGTGTGTGCGTGGGCCTGCCACTGGTGACTCTTTCAGCTTACTGTGCATTGTTTAGGTAACTGATGTAATATATTCGTTCGTAATGACATTTAACATCATATATAGGCTAGCACAGAGAACGCCTCTGAGTAGATACCTTGAAGGGGCGCTATAGAAAATGTTCAATTACATACATACATACGTACGTACGTACGCATAGGCCTACGTACGTAAATAATGGATTATTGGGTAAGGGCCCAAAGCTTAGTGTCCAAGGGCCCCCGGCAAGGTTGTTACGCCACTGTGCTCACTGCTCAGATCACATGCTCGCTTCTGCTCATTGTGCTCTCTTCTGCATAGGCGGTGATGGTATACCTACTATTGTAGCAGAATTCATGATTGCAGTAATAATGGTCTCCATATCTAGCCACCGCACTCTTTGGCTAATCATGTTCCCTTTAATTGCATGGTCATGTTCTCTTGGCTAGTCATGTTCCATAGCAATCTTGGGATTTTTCTAAGGCCTACGTACAGACTAGTTTTTACCGTACTTTCCAACAGTGGCAGCGAATCAGATTAGAAAAAAACTCACTCAGTGAAAGACGTTTAGGCGCTAGCTATTATTATTTTAACTTGTAAACATTGTAATTTTTTAATTCAATGTTACACTCCGGTTTTTTCTTTGCTAGTTCTTAGCTCCGCATCTTTGTGAACAATTGTGATTGTTTTGATTGCGTTTCATATTTTAGTCACAACCTTTTCCTTTTCAGTAACTTGGGATTTGTTTGTACATCTTTGGCCAATCTTGGGATGTTTCTGGCAAGAGCTTGGGATTTCAGAAAATGGAGAGTGGTCGCACTGAATCTAATGATCTCTATTTATAGTTATCAGCGGCTGCAATGTTTATGATTTTAACGAAATGTAGTTCCAGTTTCAATTACCTCGTTGTTTTAAACACGGCATTATTCGGCAGAAGTGCAATGGAATAATATAGGCATTTGTTTGCACTTCTTACTGATTAATGTCAAGAAACTGCAGCATCAACGTGACTGTCAAAGTAGGCCTAATTTAAACAAGCGTAACTATGTATGTACACGTTGCATTATTTTTGTTTGTGATGGTGGTATCAAAGATCTTTGAGTCTAGACCTCTGATGATAAAATTGCCCAGCGGTATGGATTGACCTTCCTCTTGAGCTGCATCTTTTCCCTAGGTCACTCTCTGACACATTCTACAAGCGCTTGAAAACTTCTTTTTGACTGTGCAGGAGTCGGGTGCACCTCCGAGTAGTTTCATTGAAGAGGTGCTATATAAATACTTGAATGAATGAATGAAATTTTATAGAGTGCATTTTAAGAACCTCGCAATTCCATTGTTCCTTGTTGTTCACCCTGTTGCTGAGAGACTTGTATATGAATGCCATTGACAGCAAAATGCAATATGTGTTTATGATAACGTAAAAAATTTGGGAATCTGAGTCATGTTTGAAAATAATCTTGTGAATGGTTTTTAAAATATTGTTGTCATCTGTTTTATAGATGCAAGCTCTACTTTGTGTACGTCAGTGAATATAACAATACCTGAAGAAATTGAAGACTATTCTGGAATTATTTTTAGACTGATGTTTCATTGATGTCCTTGTTTTCAACAACAGTACATCATGGCTGTGCCGCCTGATTCAGTAAAATCCAATTGCCTTTATGACGTTTCCGTAATAATTCCTGTCAGAAACTGTGAAAATTACCTCGATGCTTGTTTGACTTCCATTTGTGAGCAGGACTTTACGGGATCTGTGGAGGTTTGTGTGTTTGATGACAGCAGCACTGACAATAGCCTCAAGGTCATTCACGACTGGAAAGCAAAACTAGAGCAGAGAGGTATCAGCTTGGTGGACATTGAGGGACAAGACTCAAGGCCTCGTGGACCAGGATTTGGTAGAAACCGAGCTGTGGAACAGAGTTCTGGAAGTTTCCTTTGTTTTATGGATGCTGACGACATAATGCATCCCAGCAGAATTTCAAAACAGTTTAAAGTTGCTGTGCAGAATCCCAATGCAATTGTTGGATCTCGCTTCATTCGCCACCCCGAGGGTTCAACCAAACGTTTTACAAAATGGGCCAACACGCTAAACTGTAGGCAGTTATATCTCCAAGCGTATACATCCAATGGACCTACTGTTATCATGCCAACGTGGTTTTGTAGTCGTAAAGTGTTTGAGGCTGTAGGCGGATTTGACGAAAAGGGTCTGGGAACACCAGAGGATTTAATTTTCTTCTACCGGCATCTTGATTTGGGTGGAACCCTGATCTGTGTTGAAGATGTACTGGTTACCTACTACTATTATCATGCAGTTTCTGCAACTTTTTCCATCAAAGAAGACATCATTTGGAGGTTACGCATGGATGCTCTTGAGAGACGTGTTCTTGTACACTGGAAGACTTTCACAATTTGGAATGCTGGCAAACAGGGACGCAGATTTTTCCGAAGTCTTTCTGAAGAAAATCGCAAAAAAGTTGTGGCATTCTGCGATGTTGATGCAAAAAAATTGGCTAAGGGTGCTTACACACTTGAAGACAGTGAAGTTTCTCCTAAGGTTAAAATTCCAATAATTCATTTTAAGAATGCTGTTCCACCCTTTATTATATGTGTTAAGTTGGATCTAACAGGTAACAGTTTTGAAAATAATTTAGCATCATTAAATCTTACAGAAGGAGAAGACTACTTTCATTTTAATTAAGTCTTTTTTCCCATTCTGCTGTAATCTATAGGATTGAAGTGAGATTTAGAGTTATTATTATCAGTACTGTTATGCTTTGTGTTAATTTAATTATGCAGTAACATTGTCATGAGTTGTTGAACAATGTATAGCTTTGTCATCATGGTGTTTTTACTAATTATTTCACTATGTCATGCCAAAAAGGAACAGTAAAAGAAATGTATCTGTTATACTGAATATGGTCAGTTACTTTTTCGTGAGGTAGAAATGATCCATCAGTATGTGAAAATGGTAGACCTTAACAAGAGTGCATACCGGTATATTTGTTTATTGTCGAATTAGTTGACAGACTGCAACTCAGTACACCGTGAATAGAAGCTAAAGACTGGTCCAGCTCTCAGAGGACAAACTTTTGCAGAATAAATAGTGTTTAGATGTATGATTATGAACTTTTTATTTATTAATGTTCATAGTGACAGGATATTATTACAATAAATAGTGCATTATGATTAAACTATCATAATCGCTGTGGGAAATGGTGCAGTAAGTTAGTGCCAGTATTTTAGTTTATGACAGCTCTAGTGATTACAATGTTGTTAAGTATATGGCAGCAATGTAATGACGCTGCACTTGAATAAATTTGGAATAATAGATTTCGATGTAAAGTGTGAAGCCTTCAAAGTTAGTTAGATCTGCTCTGCAAGTACCAAAATTTCACCTTGCATACAATGTCATGTGACCTAGTTTGCCCAATCGAATGCAATTAGTACCTGATTATTTGTTTTGGAAATGTTGCAGTTGTGATTTACTGGTACCACTTTTTTTAGTTGTAATTGCTCATTTATATAGCACCTCAACGGAAACTCAGAGGTGCTTCTGGTCTCACTACACAGACTACGATCAAACAGAAAGGTTTCTAACTGCTTTCAAAATAGAGGAGGCATAGAAAGGAGAAGAAGCACCTGTCACAGATTCTATGAAGGCCTGTTCCAGAATGAAGAGACAACTACTGAAAAGCTTCCATGTTGCATTGTGGCAGTATGGGACAGAGGGAAACCAGATTACGCATCTTGACAAAGGCAACTAATGCAGCTCGTCTCACATTTAGTTACTGTAGATATGCGGTGAAACTGTTGAATTCCACCAACCAGCTGAGCTACGGCGTGAAGTTGAGTAATCCAAGAAAGTGGGAGGCCCGCTTAAATGGCATGTATACCTTAATCCACCCTAGTGCATATGATATCATTATATATTATGTATTTGATCTTTTTGTACTAATCTAATATACCATTATAACTTCAACTAAAATGAGCGATCAGGCATTTTTGTCGCCTGCCCACATGCCTGGCACAGTCTTCTTGCACCTATTCAGGAGGCCAAAAGCCTTCATGTTTTAAAAAACAGTTTAATATGTACTTACTATGTAATTCTTAACACTTGCGCAGACAGTCAACAGTGTAAAGCATCATAGAAGTAGCTTGCTACTGATGACACTATAGAAATCATTTTTCTAGCTTCATTTCCTCTTGTAGTTTTATTTTCTGAAAAGCGCTAAAACAATAGAAGCTCCCACTGTTTGACATTCCTAATAAGCACATTACACTACTGAAACACTTCAATACATAAATGTTTCATAGTTTATTACTGAAATAGCAGACAAAGTAACGGCAAACAGATAATATCCATAAACTGCAATACAAAAATGTACAGTATTTCTCAAAATGATATCAACTGCATTCCATAAAATCAAACCATGCTAAGCTTTTGATAGTCATAACCAACAAGCCCAAGCACAATAAACTACCGACGGCTTCCTTAACCCAACAGCCTTTTACACAGCTGCAGAGTTTAAAGCTTAACAACATTTTACATTTGACTCTGCATTCGAATATAACCAGCGAAAACTGCACAAAATCAAGTAAGTCTTGAAAAACACGTAGCAAACCATTATCAAAGAACAAAATCACTCACACTTTAAAAATAAATAATACAGTATATAACATCTACAGCAAATTTTTACTAATTAACTTTAACTTTGGCAGTTCGACATTATTTCAAATTTATGATATGATTCAACAAAGCATTTCAACAATAATGTTGTACCGGTATATTAAACCCAACATTACAATTAGTTGCAGTGAATGCAAAATTTCTGACAGTCAAAACCTGAAATTTCTTACATCCCAGACCCCACAATCGATAAGAACTTGCGACATATTGTAAATAAATATTTCAGTAACCATATAATTATCTTTAATAAAAATGGGATAAAAATTGTATAAACTGAAGCTAAGAATGATATCTGAGTTGCGAATGTTGTGTAGCAGAAACTTATTGCTATAGGGTAAAATTGAAGGACTGATCAGAGCCACATACCAGTATTAAACATTATTACACTTGCAAAATTATAGAATTTCATAGTGGAGACTTCATTAGTAACTCTACTAAAAATAGGAGCTTAATTAGTTATAAACAGATAACCCAAGGCCTTTGTAAAGGTAAAAATATGTATTTGTATAAAGGCGATATGAAAGGTCCTGAATAGGTATCTTGCTACTACATGTACATAACAGTTCATATGATTATCTGAAGGCTTGGCTACACACTAAAAATCAAATGTTAAATAGCTGAAGGTAAATTAAGATCAGCCATTCTGTTGGAAAGCTCTATTCAGTCATGCTTAGTGTAGGTTTTAATCAAACACACCTGTACTAATTGCCTGAAACAGCAATGATGATTCATGTATACAAGTACAAGTATTTACATGTTTAAGAACATGTATTTAAGTATACATGCAAACATGTAAATACCAGTAACTAATATAAGAAAAATCAACAAGAAAAGTGCTAATTTGTTTAAGAAAAGTTAATTTTAATTATTCCATAATTCTACAATGCATTGTTATTTGGGCTTTGTTTAACAATAATCAGATGATTGGGATAATATTTGAGTTATTTACAGAGTGAACTGACAAATTTTCAAACTATAATTTTTATGACTTAACAACGAGCATGTACTAAAAGTAACTTTGGAAACCAATGCAACTCATCGTTAAAGGATTACGGTAAGTGGAAACTCGCCATGTGCAATAACATACAGTACCAGTTTCTAACTCATGATATTCAAGATTTCATCAGGCTGTACTCAATCACAACTATTAGCTACATCTAAAACCTGACCCGCTACTTCAAATGCAAAGGACTGGTTATTTGTGTTCTTTTTAAATGGTTCAACAACAAAGCAAATTTACAAATTCTGTGCATGCTTTATTGGGTCACAAATTCTTTGTCTGAAAGTGAAAGTTGAACCCTAAATTAATCTCTGTTTGAAAAATGAACAGATAACTCTTGCCACCATACCAACTGAATATCATTATACTTGCAGTGTTGACCAGTGTAAAGACAAGTTCACTTGCTTGACAAGGTGTGCTGGTTGTACGCCCCAGCAAAATGGTATTTCAAACATAATTTGCCAAAATTATTTTTCGATTTCCAGGATAACCTCTATAGGGCATATTTATGAGGTCACAATGATAAACTCCATTATTTCTTCATTGCCCAGAACAGCTAACTTGCAAGGACCAGCTCAACACTTTAACAACGAGAGTGTACTACAGCCACTGGAAAACCAGTGCAGCTCATTCAGGTGTTATTCACAGGTGATGTTGTACCATCTCCTAATCCAGTGTAATTAAATTTCTGGAGGTTTGTAGACAAGTGAAATCATACAAAATGATATATACATGTCTATATTTACCTGCATATATATTACATTTAGAACTATTAATTTCAGAAACCACAAACCATTCCACTTGTGTATAATGTATATTATGCAATCTCTATTTCTCTTAAGTACACCAAAATTTACTGAAATAGCTGTTTGAGATCATGTGACTACATTTTTTATTGCCCATCAGAATATTTTCTTTTTCAAATTATGATCTAGTATGGTGAATATTTCTGTCCAATCTTGTTGACTGATGTGAGGCCAAATCCTCCTCTGATTTTTGTGGCCACATTTCGGCGTGGATCGATAATTGTTGTACCGACAAAACTGGTGCCGTAGCCGAGGATCGAAATGGGCTTGACCAGTGGATTAAATGGAATGGTAAAAGGGGAAGTAGGTGATTGGTTGAGGGTTAAGGAGTTAAACTGTAGGGAAGAAGGTTGAGGTAAAGTTATGGAAGATGCTGGGCGTGAACCGACCGGGGTCAACGAAGTTGAAGGCATTTCCGGTGCCCTAACAAATGTGAATGACATGGTGGCTACAGGGTTTCTTGCGTTCAGGGCCACTGTGGGTAGCGACTTAGCCGGAGTGAAGGCAAGGGAAGGCACTGCAGCCATTGCCGAGTTGATTGCCGGATTCAGTTCCACTGACTGGAAATTGACGGAATTCACAGAGGTCAAAGGTGACGACGTAGCGGAAGCGTCATTCCGTGGAGACAGAGGTGGATTTAAGTCTGATAATGATGACGCTGAAGCCAGCGACCCAGACGAATATGAGTTAAGGTCAAGGGTCAAGGCCATGTTCTTAGGCATCTCAAGGCTGTATGGAAACAAAACACAAACAAAATGGACTGAACATTTTCTGAGGAAAACATGCAAAAATATTAAGAAACACCACAAACACCTGTTTTAATTAAGAAGCTTACTGGGGTTATCTACAATCGCATGAATTGGACTATACATGTATATGTTAAGATATTTGTTTTGTGACTGTGCTAATATTCAATAAGAAATTCAGGCACAGCTGTATAGCAACCCGGCACATCCATGGAAGTGGACATGAATTTCTTCTTGATATGCAAGAGAAAAATCTTGAACATGAGAAAATTGTGATTCTTCATTACCTTTCCTAACTGGAGGGTATATTATTAATGAAAAGCTGGTACACTAAATTAATTTATGTCTTATTTGAGGAGTTGAACTGCTGATTCTGCATATCATATACTATATTACCGGCAAGTGGAGCAGTTCCTACAGAATAGGTGGATAATGTTCAGCGTAAATATGTCCAAATTTGATCTTTTATATGATGTACTCTATGGACTATTTGGGCTTGCAGCTTGCCATGACTTCTACAACAACCACAAAGATATAAATAATAATTTGCCAGTCTAACTGAAGCAAAATTCGAGCCTGTGACTAATTTTTGTACCACAGTATGATCAAAATGTGCCAAAGATGTACACTGTATTAAAAATATGACTAAAATTATTAAATTAATGACTAATTAATCAAATGATAAAAGCAGAGTCACAAAACTGATATAAATTTTGTAATTTTAAAATTAATAGCAGGATGCTTGTGCATGAAAAAGCATGTAAGCAATTTTAACGAACAAAGTTGTCACTTCAATACAATATTGTTATCATAATTAGACTTCAACTTCTAATTATACATGTAAGAGTTCCAAATATTAAATCACCCACAACAGTAACAGCACCTGGTTTGTTATACGAAATGACGTCCACTTGTTTGTCATTTTTGGGTCAAAATAAACTACGGTTAGTAAATTACTGAATAAACAAGGGAAAGGAACAACAGAAACTGAGAACATTTATATTTGCCAGTTACGAGATAAACGTCTGAAAATGGAGATAAGCAATCTTAAATTGTAGGAGGAGGTATTGCCACTGTTAGATGTTTTAGCCAAATTGAGCAGAACACACAGAAATAATGACTGTACAGAATTGAAATTTCTGCCAGATAATAGGTTCACACATTTGCCAGATTTTTCTTTATTACACATTTCAAGAAAAATTCAATTGTATTTTGTAGTCAGCATGACCTAAACTGGCCAAACAAGCACTGTTCTTGGCAAAACCTTTTTAAATTAGATATATTGCAAACATTTCATATTTTCAATTATAAGAATTAGCTAAAGACATCTAGGCAACATCAGAAAATCAACTGTAACAAAGACATAATCCACAGCCAGAGAGTTGAGCACCAGTTTCATACTGCATGAAACATTCTATAGTAAACAAAAACAGAGTGTGTTCCAGATACGATAATTAATTATCCACATGGTCTGAATTGTTCTTACCAAGTCATAATCCGTGATTTTATAATCAAAGTAACCTAAAACAAAATTTTTCTATTTTCTCACTCACTCGACAGTTCCTGAAATTCACCAGTGTATTCAAGAGTGGATCCAGAGAGCTAATCTAGTCAAACCACTGAGTTGACCATCAAAATCGTTACAGTTAAGTAAAATTACTGAGCATCAAGTGCAAAGAGGTCATCAAAAAACTGGAACAGGCTACACAAAATCCTGTTAATTACTATACAAGTTTTAAAATTCTAGAAAAGACAGAATGTGAACTAAGAAAGAAAAACTAAAATGGTGAAAAACCTTGTTAACACTGCTGATGGATGACTAAAATGTCTTCAGAAATTCTAACAGTACAAAATAGCATAAAGTTCTGATGAAAAAGAACCAAAAGAACAAAGGTATTCAAAGATTTTTATGACACAATAAAATGATCGTCAAAAGTTCTGATAACCAAAACCTAGGTTGTCAAGAATTTATTGGCTCAGTTAAGTATGGCCTTGCTTACTTGGCCCACCCTTCTAAACCTCTGGATCCATTACTGAATATACTCATCAGTGTATATTTGCACTCATTGGCAGATCAAGATTTTTATGCAAATACCATGTATATTTAGCTCATCCACATAATTGTTTGAGTACAACTATTCATTAACAACTGGTAACTAGTTTTTGTATGAATGGAAGCTTATCGAAAAGATTTAATTCAATGACATCATAAAAAAAACTGCCATAATTGTACTCTGCTTGTACAGTACAATTCAACTGCCATAATGGTCTATTTCTGATTAACAACAATCTGTGAGGCTGTTGCACTTGTAATCAATAATTATGAAATCACATCAGACATGTTAAAAATAACTTAAAAGAACCAAGCATGCAGAAGATTAAGTGATAACGACGCTGTGTAACTAGTTGCGTCCTTTGTCAACTAGCTTTTTGAATAAACAAATATTTGATTTGATTGATTGAACTTAAGCAGTCTCAGAGCCAAAGGGTTTGCACTTGACGAGGCTTGTGGGGGACCACCATACACACTTTACTTCACCAAATATGAAAGATTTGTTTAGACTATAAGGCAGTGCTGTCCAGCCCGCGGGCAGCATGTGGCCCGCAGGCTGATTCTAAGTTGAGTTGACTGGTGCGGCCCTCGGCTTCAAAAATTACTTATTCGGTGGCCTGCGGTGTCAAAAAGGTTGGACAGCACTGCTATAAGGATTTACAAATCAAGAACTGATACTATTCCGAGGGACTCAGTCAACAGACAAACTTTATTCATCTGCCCAACTTACTTCACTTGGCTGAACAGTACGTTCAGTCGTTCAGTCGAGCACCAATTTATAACTAGCATATTCAGAGACAACTTCAGGGCATAAACAACAGCATGGCTTAGAGATGAGCATCATAAGAATGGCTGTTGTTTCCCCTTTTAAGTTACACAGTTGAGTCTTTGGAGCTGATTCAGTCCATCAGTCATTTCAGACTGATTAAATTGCAATGGAAAGGCTGGACTCCATGATGGGAACATTGTTACTGCAAAGGGCATGAATAGTCTGGCTCATGCGAACATTCTCAATATACAAGGCAGGAGAGGTGGGGCTTCTTTTCCATGTAGATTTCTGGCCAGAAGCACCTCTGGCAGTTAACAGGGCTATGCTGTTACAGTTTACTATGGGTAATTCAATGCAACATTGAACACACAAAACTTACCCATGGCACTTTAATAAAACATGGAAATCTTATTCATTGATCAACAAAATGAATCTTAATACCTGTAATGAAGAAATCAATTGTCCACACCCCATTTGACTACCATTGCTCAAAAAGTGAGACTGCTCAATGCTCTTACATACATGCATAAGAAGAATTGCTGCCACAAAGTTATCAATTAAATTAGGCTAAAATCTATAACAAAAACTTCTCAGAAAAATCTGGAAATGTTATTACATTTGTTAAACATTAATGGCTGACCAGCTTGACTCAACAACTATTTGCAGCACACCATTTGGAATATTTAAAAATGTGAGACAGCAACATATGCTGTGCTTTTGAGAGGTCTTACAGTGTGTGACATAAACTTCTAGAAACATACACATGTAAAGAGTGCTGTAACAAGCATGCACCATCTGTGTCATCTGAAATCTCCCAATGCAATAATGCATGGCATAGGTAAGCACACATTATTATGTCATGTAATAACTTAAATTCATATGGATTTTGGTACAGGATTGAGCCACATAGCAACAGAAATAAGTGCAACTACTTTGTAAAATGTATATACAGGGTGGCGCAAAATAAACCGGACTATTATGGTATTGGTTTGGCATTTAATATAACATTGAATGAACTGTAAAATTTCAGAATTTTCTGAATGCGTAAGAAATTTCAGTCAAAGTGATGTTCAATATGTCCTCCGTTTGCTGCGATAACCAATGATAATCGCTTGCGAAACTGTCCAATAGCCCGGTTGATTGTGTCCTCGCTGATTTCGTCCCAGCATGCGGTCAGAAATTCTTTCAAATGTTCAATATCTCGAATTCTCTGCCTGTTTACAAGCTGCTGAAGCATTCCCCAGATGGAATAGTCTATGGGATTCAAGTCCGGACTGTTCGGTGGCCAATTTTCTGGTTCAATAAAGTCTGGAACGTGAGCAGTGAGAAAAGCAACTGTTTTTCGTGAACGATGAGCAGGTGCTCCATCCTGCTGGAAAGTGAAATTGTGACCAGAGTGAGCTATAATGTCTGGCAGTAATCCTTGATGTAGGACGACGTCACAGTAATAGAAACTGTTAACTTTTGCTAATGATAGTTTTAAGGCGATAATTACTTTGATTATTCAAGCGATGCAATTGCAAAAAACTAATAGTCCGGTTTATTTTGCGCCACCCTGTATAATAATTTCCTACTATAATATGCATTATCATGAAAGTGTTTTAACCTCAGAAGATACACAAACAGATATACATGTAAGTGTAGGGGTCTTGGCAATATAATGAGAAAAACATAGATTCTGAATTGGAATATCACAATCATCCACAAGACTTCAACAAAATTAGATTTACAATCAACCCAAAATACTTGAGTAATGAAATTTTGGCTGCCAGTCTGATTTGAAAATGATTGCAAGTTTCTTCATTATGAAAGGTATAGTTATGGTTTCTCTGGCTGGAATATTCTATTAATCAGTTCAACAGGCATTACGAAAACCAGAAATAAATTAAAATGCAATCAGAATAAAAACACTCAAAAGCATATATCAATTAACGTATCACATCAGATCTTGTGAAAATTCCATTTGCTTTAAAGACGTTATAAATCTCAGTCTGATCCTGAAAGCCATACTTGAGAACAGCCGCATGGCACAAAACGCTTGAATAACACCAGAAGCCTCTCTGTGGCCTCACTGCAAATGAATGTAGTTGGGACTCATTGGCCTAAATGTAGCCTTTGTATGACCACTCAACTAACCTGGCATTGATCAGGTACTGAGCAGCATTTATTGCTTCTGGTGGTCCAGATATTGTCACCATTCGCATGGAGGACCCCTCTTCTGCACCGGCTATCTTGATATTAGCACCGGATGCTTGCCTAGCAACATAAGATAAGGAAATCATCTAGCCATGCATGCATACTGTTCAGAATGAGCAAGTATGCATTTAAGTGCAAGAATTTTAAAGCAATAGTTTGGTGGATTTGTACCAGTGTACATGGGCGCCCACACACTCGAACAAGGGGCATTTGCCCACTTGAAATTTCATTCTAAAAACTGAAAATTAAACATATTGCTAATTTTAAATAATTAAATAGGTTGTGCCAACAGCCTGGTTTGCTTGCTGACTAAATTATATGCGGAACGCTTGATTGGTGGAACAAAGAGCGCTTGTACTTTTGGCCTAAATCTGTTCTAACTTATAACCTTGCCGGAACTGAACAGCGACAATAGCATTGTGTTCATAATATATACTGTTAATATAAATGGGCAAAGAAACCATCGTCAGTTTAGCAGCATGATGTTGATATATATAATGTTGAATGTCAGCCTGAGTGGGGATTAATTGGCATGGTAGACAAGATGCGCTGGAAGAAGGTGAATAAGTGTGAATGTCTTACACCTTTGCTTTTTCCATTACCTTCAAACAGCGCTCTCTTTTGTAGAACTAATGAAACTAATAACAGATGTGAAACACTTTGCCTGGAATAAGTTAGACAATTTAATTTTTCTAACATACTTTATCTAGAAGTAAATCCCTATTCCTTACAGTTGGGTTTCCAGAACTGCTGGTCCAGTCTGAGAGGCTCAGTTTCTTCCAAATCAAGTAAAGTGCTTTTTCAAGAGTATTTTACTCTGTTAAAAACTACTTTACATGTCAATTAAAAAGTCAATACGAAAAATATATATACCTAACTTATGAAAAATGTATTTACCTAATTTCATTGATTTTAGATCCTCCTCTTCCGATAATACAACCAATCAGATCATTTGGTATGCTAATCTCATGCGTTTGATTCGTGTGTTGAATGAGACCTTGGGCAGACGGCGCTCTTACGAAACCACCTAAAAACAAACAACCAAAGTAAGACTAAGAGAAGAAAATAAGTATGTGTTTAAGGGCCCCTGTGGTTGTACATATGTACTGCAGAATACATAGCCTAGCTACAAGTAATCTTCCTAATTGTCTGGCTTATATTGTGACTCCAGTGTGAATGTATAATCGTAGAAAGAAACCTGTTGCATTTGATTGCGACACTATAATAGTTATTTGATCATTTACAACTATATACAGGGTGGCTCAAAATAAAATGTCCCACCAGATAAAATGCAATTTCTCCGCAACCAATTGAGATTTTTATACCAAACTTTCACCATTTACAAAGGAATGATTTTTCAACAATCCATGAACATTTTACTAAATAATTTCCATAACTTCAAAAGTTACAGCTGTTTTAATATTAAATTCAATTTTTTAAAATTTCCGCAGATGAACGGTCCAATAATGGTTATTTCTTTAAGATTTTTCACAGAGAAATTGTTTTGTAACACCCAAATAATCATGACGTCATATGACTTCATTACAAGTTGTAAAGAAAGAATTTATGAAGCAAACAGTTAATAATTGCAGATATTTTAAAATAATATTAAGCGCTCAATTTGTTAATCTTTTACTGACGGTGCGCCTGCTCACACGGCAAGGTTGGCTCAAGGCTTCATTGCCACCAACTGCAGTGAATTCATTGGCAAAGATGAATGGCCACCAAACTCTCCAGACCTTAACCCTCTTGATTATCACGTCTGGGGAGCTATGCTTGAACGTTACAAGACATTTCATCCGAAGCCGAAGAACATTGACGAGCTGAAAAAGTCTTGCAGATTCCAAGTCTTGGAATCAGCTGCCGCAGGACTCAATCAACAAGGCCATACTGAGCT
Organism: Aporrectodea caliginosa; assembly: GCA_020284085.1. Taxonomy (NCBI): domain Eukaryota; kingdom Metazoa; phylum Annelida; class Clitellata; order Crassiclitellata; family Lumbricidae; genus Aporrectodea; species Aporrectodea caliginosa. The sequence goes on from JACEVL010000849.1 coordinate 889,361, forward strand.
TCACAAAAGACTTCGAGCTTGTGTGAGAGCTAGGGGTGGACACTTCGAACATGCCTTGAGATAAACTGCTCAACAGATTCTGATTTCGTAATGAAAGACGATTTTATTTGACATTGAAAATTGTAAATAACTGTCAATTTTTCTTCGGAAATGTGAAAAAATAAAATTTAATATTAAAACAGCTGTAACTTTTGAAGTTATGGAAATTATTTAGTAAAATGTTCATGGATTGTTGGAAAATCATTCCTCTGTAAATGGTGAAAGTTTGGTATAAAAATCTCAATTGGTTGCGGAGAAATTGCATTTTATCCGGTGGGACATTTTATTTTGAGCCACCCTGTATGTTTCCATTTGCATGCAGACCAGTGGTACATAAGTGCCACTACTACAGAGAAAATTGCACACTCTAACACATTGTGATTACTTACACTGATATGATGGTGCGAGTATTGCTTGCTGCGGTGAATAGGGAGACAGCGGATGTCCCATCATTCCCTGCTGCATCACCATCTTTGCAAACTGTTGCATAAACATTGGCAATCCATTACAGCATTCCTATAAAGCACTTAATAAAACACAGGTTTTTTGTTCACAGTTCATAGCTATATCACCAGTACTCAGTTTACTTTCTATGCATTCAACTGCAAAAGAAATACGAAAACAAGAATTTCATGACCTAATCAGAGAAATTGTTTTTGATAACTGAACTGAGTAAGTTTAAGCTCTGGCAATTGAAAAATTCATTCATTCATTCGAAAATTTATATAGCAATGCTTCAAGGAAACTACTCACGAGGCTCAAAACGCTACATTATTCAATTTGTTCTACTTATGAAGTGTTGCTGTCTAATCAGAAGGCATGGGTTCCACATTCATCAGTTTCAAAGTTCCTAAACAGCAACAGAACTGTCTGTGCACAGGCCTCACACTGTATACCCCAGAAAACAGATAACTTCTCAAGCATTCATCATATGGAAATGTGAAAGGTATCAGCGTCAAAGATGCAATGAACTTGCAGAAAGTAAGATAAGATAAGAATATTCTTTAATCGACCAATTGCTATCCGCATTTTGGCGTACAAATTACAGTTGATTGATTAGAACTAATGGTAAAATAAGCTTCCGTGTCCCATAGTAGAATATATATACACACATGGGAGGCACTCATTAGTCAATCTCTTAGGCTCTTGAGCCAGAAGTGAATGAATACCAAGGTTCTGGACATGGAGCAGGCAAATTGCTGGATTAGTTGTATACTTCCTGGCTCAGAATGTTCTAATCTGCAATCACGGGATTACAGACCAATAGCACAGTACTAAATAGACCGCCATGTGTATGTATGCGGCTATTTATATAGCACATTTTGACAACCTTGACCATGCTACAACATGGCTACACGACAGTTTTAAAATGGTGCAATTAATATGAGTTAGTTGCAAAAATATTTTCTGCACAAACAGTTCTAAATATAATTCTAAATATATCTAGTTATATATGCCAGGAATAGCTTTTGGTCAAGCAGTCTAAAACGACTCCATTCACTCTATTCAGAGTTAAGGCATAGGCTGTATTGAAATAACTCTGCACTAAGTTTGTATGCATACATCCACAGAGGGGCGTAGCCTTCCCTCCATCTTCTTGATAATAATAATAATAATAATAATAATAATAATAGCCATTCCAGAACAACGCGCCCCCCCTAATTTTTGCAATCCTGAGGGATCAAAAAAAAAAAAAAAAAAAAAAAAAAAATAATAATAATAATAATAATAATAATAATAATAATAACGACAATTATGTGGCACCCTAACACAGCCATACCACTACATGGGCACCTGATCAACAGGGCTAGGCACCTGCAAACAGCCACAAGCGGCGCTCCTATCAATTCTTGTCCAGGCACATTTGAATGACTCCTCCCTCCCCTTTTTCAAATAACTCCTTATGGGCTATAGCAAACAAATGACAATTAAGTACATCAGTAGGCATTCACAAATATGCTAAAGGGGGCTAAAATTAATCCCTCACAAGTCACAACGTCAGTCACCTAATTCTGCAAAAAAGCCTTCTTGTAATGTACTGTAACTACTGTCTAGATTTTTCGCCTAGGACAACTTTAATAAACACAGATCTTGAATACGCTTACCTGTGGCACTGGCTGATACTGCAGTATAGTAGGATGACCTGAACCTAACTATAAATAAAATAAAAACCTCAATTAGTCGGATTTACTCTAATTTCATATCAGCAGTGGACCTACAATTATCAAAACAGCTTGCAGCTCATATTATGAAGAATGATGAAAATATTATAAAAACTAATATTCTCTCAACCTGTATATAAATCAGACAAACTATGGGCTTGTTCATTAAAGACATTGGCAACGAGAGTAAATGGTCATCCATGGTAGGACAATACAAGAGGAGGGGTTATGCCAAATTGCCGACATCTGCATTGAAACTTAGCAACATATAATTTTGGTAGATATACTGCGTTAAACAGACAGCCAGAAGACAGTCTCTGTGTTGCATTGGAGCATCATTAGTGGACTCCTGGGAGCCGCCTAAGTCCTGGCAGATGAGCCATGCCTTGTGTATGTGACTATGTATCACTGGCTACTGAGCTTCAACAGTCAGATGCGTATTTGAGGGACACTGGTTCTCCTCGTCTCCAGTCAATACCAAAGCTGACAGGGACCTTTATATATGAGTCTCTCTGCACAACACAGCAGTTTCAATTCAAAGTACCCCATCCTGTAGCTGCTGTAGCACATCTTGCCCTGCAGTGCATTACATTAGACGTCTGCATGGGGATGATAATGCCTAAATGCGGATAAATGCAGGCAAAGGGTGGTCACCGCACGTAGTTTTTATGGACAACCCAGTCTAATTTGCTGATGACTAAAAAATTCATATAAGAAAAGCAGTCTTGTAAATTTTTAATAACGCGATTAATTTTTAACGCATGTCACAATAGATAACTACTCTACCGACTTTGAGCAATTATGTTGAATATGCGCTATAAATGCTTGCAGTCAATAAACAATAAGCAAATATACTTTTACCACTTTGTTTTTACTTTTTTGTTTTTAATTTAAAGTTTAAAGTTTTTAAACTGAGCGGTTTTATCAAGAATTGTTATAGCGCATTTCTAGAAATAATTGGGCGCAGTGACAATCGCGTTAACTGCGTTAAAAATTTTAATTGCGTTAATTAATTAACGCATTAATCGCGTTAATAACGCGTTAAATGCCCTGCCATGATATATGATATACATAATCCATGCTTTTGCATAGCTCATTGATAATGCCTCAAGTATAAGAAAAAGTGCGTAAAGATTTGCATTCTACTTGATCGAATATTACCTAATATAATATTTAATCCAACATAATAAAATCTAATATAATGGCTATTGCAGACTTGATCTGATATAGTGCCAGTAAATAAGCTGGTTTCCCTAATGTGGCTTTTGTGTGGTGCTGAGAAATTTATGAGATTTACATTGCGTAACATTGCAACCTAATAGCTGTCTATTTCAAAAGCAGAATAATTCCAGAAACAGTGATAATTATAATACACAAAAGCTGATTTGTTTTCGATGCTAATGGAAGACTTAAGCCGTCCAGGTATTAAGATGGTGGAAACAGTTGAGCCAGATGAACAGCTGGATAAGATGGGTTTACCATTAGACACAAGTCATAGAAATAAGAATGATCTGACAACTGGAGAGCAGAGGAAAGGAATCCCAAAACCCGGCCTTCCAGTCAGAATGCACACCTGTTGGCGACTGCATAGATCTGTCTAACAGATGCAAGATCTAAGACAAGATAGCAGCTAAAAGGGGTGGCCCATAAAAAACACGTGACACTCTATGGTGGAAACCAGAGAAAGGCCCAGAATAGCAAGACAGCACACTCGAGCATTTACCAGTTTACAAGGCCAGGTCTTGGAATTTGGTTATATTGCTGATGCCCTGCTTCTACATGGACCAGTATATCAGATTGGTTGTGTATTTGGCAGTGAAAGTTGGCAAGTTGGTGGTGGTGACAGTCTTAAAAAGGAGTTGGAAGTGATCAAGTGTGCACTTTTAGACGTTAGTATTCTCAAACATGTACAGATTACCAAAACAACTAGTAACAATGACACCAACAGGAGCAGCTATAACTTCAATAGCTTCTTTTAAGTAGAAGCTACTACAACAACACTTTGGCAGGGTTAGAAGAGAAATAATTAATTTAAAAATGAAAACTAATTATAGACTGTTTCGTATATATATATATATATATATATATATATATATATATATATATATATATATATATATATACACAGTCACACACATATACTTTACTTACTTTACCAAGAGTTGAGCACAGAATGGTGCATTAACGTGTATCATAACAAGTAATTTGTATTGAACTGAATTTTGAATTGAATTTGTCTATTGCACAGAACAGGTTTAAGGTTACAATCATGAAACAGCAAGTACAGTGCAACAGGAGCCAAGAACAGAAAAAAATGAACTAAACAACTCTGTATTATGATATCAAATACTTCCACTGGCATATATTTAAATCATGTAGGATTTAAATATGGAAGTATTTTAAGTATAATATTATTTGACCTTTCTGTTAATACCAAATATTTAGCCCGGTAATCACAGAATGGTCCATTAATGTGTATCATAACAAGTAATGTACTAAACAACTAAATATTATGATATCAAATTAAAATATGTAAATTAAAATATATTGGAAATGGCAAAACCTAAACTGTATTAACGAGTTTAATAAAGACAATTTGCCTAAACCCACATAATAGTTTCTTTTACTCTTCAAAGCTGAAAATAACAGAATTCTACAGAATAGAATCTCTGCTTTGACTGAGTGACATAGGTATCCTATTCTTTAGCAAAATCAAAACTACCAAGGCATGCATCAATTCACTGCAAAAAGGAATAGGAAAGCAAACACCTTGTTCTACAGATGTTTGCATCATGCACAACTCTGCCGTTCACACATGTCTAGCAATTATTTGCAGTGGGGATGGCACCCACGCATTGTGCCAAGTGTTCGGAAGACACTAGTATACACCTAGTTAAGAAAAACAGGTGGAGACAACATTTCCAGGTCAAAAATGGCATAGGAGAGATAAGACAGATGTCAATAAAGTGATATAATAGAAGAAAAAAAATAGAAACAGGCACCTACAAGATATATATACAATTATGCATATATATAAATATATATAATATACATATTATATATAAATGTATATAATATATTTAATATACAGATATATATATATATTATATATATAGGCTGTCAGGGAGAAACAAACGGCTTCAATGTTATGCAGGTGAAATAAACAGCACTAAACATCCAAAATCTTTAAAATCATTTCCATGCACCAAACAGATAAATAAACTCTGATCTAATAAAAAAACCGAACAAATCTGTAAATATTTAAAAAAAGAAATTAAATGAAATTCCTGTTAAAACTACGTGAATTATTTTGTTCTGGAATGTGCAGAATTCAATAAGAAATCAGAAATAAATACGAAACACAGTAAAAGAAAGAAAAAAGAACTTCTCAACGCACAGTAGACATACACCAGAAACTCGTTACAATACGCTTCATTATACCGTGAATGCTAATGTAACACACTCGCAGTATAATGTAACATGGATCCCAGAAAATTAATTCACCTGTGCGTACTACATGTGTTACAACACAATTTCATCATAAGGTGGTTCTTAATTAATATGGCTTCCCAAAACAGCATTACGAGTTTCTGGTGTTATCTGTTTTTATTAAAGAAAAACTATAAACTCGGGTGGGGGTGCTACAGGAAAGGACTGCAATTATATTAATAATAGGTAGAAACTGCTAGGGTGGGATACGATGAATGGTGTGAAGGCTGCAAACATGTAAAATGCCTATGGGTGCATTCTGACAAATCATGCATGACAAGGAAACATCAAGAAACATGAATGGGATGACCAACTAAGTTACTTACATCCGGTTGAGGCATGAAGTATTGACCATTCATGGTGTAAGCTTGACCACCGGCCAAAATAACAGGGGTCATGGCGATTTTTGGACGGTAAGGGATGGTTGTTCCTTTAGGTGGGGACTGGAGAATACAAAAATGGAAAGGTAAACGAAGGTGTCTGTACATGAAAAATATAAGCTACAGAGGAAATCAGGTAAACAGATCTTAAACCACTAAACAGTGTATCATTGCACTTTGAGATGACATACATCAAAGGAATTGACCCTTTGGCAGAGGATGTTACCCGTGCTTTCCAGAAGGCAGAACCTGCTGTAAAGGTAAACATGATATGAAATGTGGATCATGGCAGTCGTGATTGTCTTCTTTTTATAATTAAGCTTCATGTAATACGCTGCAATATTGAAATATAGTTTGCGTAACACTTTTTTATCACGACTACTACAGTATAACTATGATTGATTGATTGATTGATTGATTGATTGATTGCTTGACTGATTGATGAGGGACACGGGTCAGGTTAGAACATCAATGATCGTTAAGTTCAAGATTCTGTATCATCAACAAGGAATTCAAGAACAAAGAGAAAACAACAGAAACATTTACATGTAAATTAACCTGAATTATTATTCACCGATATAGCTACACAAATAATACTACAATCCAAAAGGCAATGTCATATGTAGGACATATACAGCCCATATAGCAATATTCCTATATGGGTTTCAGATGTCCTACCATAAGGATCTACATGTAGCTCACACATGAAGCCCATATGGGAATACTGTCATAGGGGCTTCATAGGTCCTGTTTTCGAGGCTTCATAGGTCCTGTTTCCGTTAGAGTCCAAAAAGAGGGCGTATGTACGCCCTGGCCTAGAATTTTTTTGGATGTAGCTCATGTATTTCGGCTATTACACCAACAAATTTGGACTTTTTTACGGACGTAAAAAAGGCCATTTGGGTGTTAACGGAAACACTGCACATGATGCTGCTTCAAGTGGACTCACATGTAGGACATATGAGGCCCATGTAAGAATATATGTGGGCTTCAACTGTCCAACATATGACATTGCTGTTGGGGTTTTACGAAAAATGGAACAAACATACCCCTATCACAACAATAGTCGGACCTTAACCAGATCTTTAACAGCTTATCCCATTATTGTAAATACTAAATAAAATTTTGTAGTGTGAAAATAAATAAGGAAATAATGTTTCAGACTGAAATTGCTTCATCACAATGCAAATGGCATTGCCAAAGTATTAAATCTGTTTGAACTTTTAATAAATGACATGAACTAGGCATTTATAGAGCACATTGTAACAGGTAGCTAAGAAGATACAACATGTACATCTATAGGCGAGTAATACATGTACAAACCTCAAGCATAACGGAACAGATATGATAGATGCCACGTGTAACGGCCTCCACGCTGCCAGACACAGTGACTGTTCGTTCTGTAGAATTTGGCAACATTTCACTCGATATCTGAATAGATGCTCCAGCAACCTATAAGAAAGAATTTCATGCAAGGCACTGAAAGGTTAGAAAGAGTTGTGTGAGACAGCAGCAAAGAAATATAAATGGTTAATTGCTACTGTACACAAATACAAAACCTAAATGTTAGAGGAAAAACAACATTATTCATGGTCTTTAAAATGTGAAGTGTAAACAACCAGGAGCAAACATTTTTGAGAGGGATAATTAACTTTACTACAGGGCTTCATTGATGGGTTAACAGGAATTAAATATCAAAGAACTATGGACCGGTTTTTGCTGATTCATCTCTGCTCTCACCAGAGGGCCAATGGTTGCTCAATTTCTAATTTATTTTTTTATTCTAGAAAAGGGCACACAGTCTAGAGTTTCACAGTATGAACACACTTCAAATCCAAATCACTTCAACAGCTTGAAGCTTCCGAAGGGCAAAAAAGCAATCATCAGAGAGCCACCAGCAAAGAGAAATTTAAAGGAGCAGTTCAGAAGAAAGACATGAATGGTCTGATTTTTAGATCCTGATCCAAGAATATTGGATTTTTTTTTAGTATCACACTGGCGTTACCATATGGTAAAGTCATGCAGACTATGAGTCTTATGCCAGATGGACTGCAGTAACAAACTGATTCATTTAATTTCACGTATGAGAGGCTTGCTCAGCAAAAACATATTCAAAGATCATTCTGCATATTTTGAAAACATTCCCACAGCATCAGACAGGCATATATCATGAGCACAGGTTACAACACTCAAGTCAGTAGAATCCTATCCCAGTTGAATATTAGGATGTAATTAATTATAAAGTAAATAAGTAAGTATATTCTTTATTAAACTGGCTGCAGAAGAGCCACACTCTGTTATACAAACATTGTAGGACAAATACAAAATCACTATGCATGTTTATATTGATACATGCACAAGTGAACATTCCTCTGCCCATCAGATTCAGGTTTAAAAGACTGCACACATAACAAAGTGCTTTGAATACAAAAATAGAAACAGATATACCGTACTGGGAGTAATAATCTTAGTTACCGCAGAGAGCCATTGTTTACATATGAAGGATGCTAAAAGTTAAGTGCACAAATTAAATAGATATAATTATGTTATATATATATATATATTAAATAGATATAATATACATTTATTTATTTATTATTCATGCAACTGTAATTGCCTTGGCTCTGAGCCTCTGTCTAGTACCCAATTATACAATGCACCTGAATAGGTTCACCCTTTACCCAAAGCAATTGATCAAGTTGTAAAATGAGTGGAAAACAAACTCAAAAAAATTTGCATGGCTACCTGAGACTACAAAACATGGCATCCCACAGTAAAGTAAATCAACAGTTTTGTTAAAGAGCATTACATTCCTAAAATTTAATTACCCTTCTTGATTATGAATACAACTATGCAACTTTTCAACTAAAAGAAAATTGTGGTTACTCACGTCTCGAATTTCTTTGATTTTTGCTCCTCCCTTGCCTATGAGGGAGCCACACTGGTTTGCTGGAATTATAAGTCGTAACGTGATGAGCTGACGGTTGGTAGTGCCACCTGGAGTTGAGTTCTGTAGATCCTGTTTTTATACAAAAACTTCCTAGTTAACTTTGCCACTGTTGGATTGGTGCCAGTCCAAAGCCTGGATATACGATGAGGGTGAAGCTAATCATCTTTGTTTGCCACTGACATTGCAAAATGATGCTCATGGTAGCTTTTGCACTTCAAGCGTAAATTCACCAATGTGAAATTAGACTGATCTTTTGATTCCTTGTTTGATCTAAATCATACCTCAGCTGATTTGATTCCTTGTCTTGTTTTAAATCTGGTCCTATCTGATAACTAATCTTATTTTTTATGCCTGGTTGTGTTTTCAGATATTGATACCTCATCCAATATCTTGTCCTGGTCACATTATACCCAAATCCCAATACATACAGCATCGTAAAATTATTTAAAACATATTTAGCCATGTTTTCATCACTCATCGAACTTCTACTTTTACTATAACATATTTCCATCCTTCACCGAAATTCTACTTCTACTGTAAATATTTTGATCGCTCATCCAACTTCTAGTTTTACTGCAATAATTTAGCATCAGTACCATGATTTCATCACAAATCCAGCTTCTACTTCTGCTATAAATACGCTCATCTGACTTCTAATGTTACTGCAATAATTGAGCATTTATATCATGTTTTCATCGCTCATCCAACTTCTAGTTTTACTATAACATATATTTATGAACTACTGTATGTATTGGGATTTGGGTAGGCCTATATGTGTCCTGGTCTCACTTGATAGGTAGTCTTATTTTACACCTGTTCTATTTGATAACGAATCCTGTCTTCAATTTAAAATAGAGTAATAATTATGAGTGAGCAGAAAACACGGTGAGTTGACCTCTTCTAATCGTTTGCAGATCATAGTATAAGCAGACACAATCTGATCCGTTGTTCCAGTTATTGTGACGATTCTTTCAGGGCACGAAGCATCCGATATGTTTATTCTGGCACCACTCTGTCACAAAAAAATCAAAGATAAATAACACTGAAAACATAAAGAAAGTAACAGTAAATAAATACAACAGAGAATACATTTTCAGAATATAAACAAAAGCTATAACGAACTGTTGAAAATGGACAACAAAATTTTTCATCTCATAAAATCAAATATATCTGATATAAAAGGTAACAGACAATATTGATAAGAACATAATAGAAATGACAGTCACAGAGAAAAAAAATACATTATTATTATTGATCAAATACTTATACTGCACTAATTTATGAAATCATCTCCATAGTGGGGGTAGTTGAAAAAGGTAACTCTTCAATTCTGTGGGAAAAGAATAATTTTAAATGATACAGTTGTAAAGAAAATAGTGGTGAAAACAATTATTACAAAGTGTGATATTGTATGACTCTGACATATGAACTATCAGAAAGGAGGACATCAGAAGGTTAGAGGTGTTTGATACATGGATATGGTGAGGGATGGAAAAAGTTAGCATAAAACAAATGAAGAGGTACTACAAAACTACAAAACGTGGGCAAGGAAAGATCTCTAATGACAACAATAAGAGGGAAGCAGAGGAAGTGGATTGGTCACATACTGAGAGAAAGTAGACCACCCAGGCTGAGAACTATAATAGAGGAAAGAATGTAGGAGAAGAGAATGAGAGAAGACCTCGACAGATGTTGCTGGACTGGATGATACTGAATAGGAGTTTCTTGACTTGCAAATTGCTTTGAAAACTTAGAAACTAAAATATGATTGTACTGGTATATGTTTTTCTATAGTGACTATTATGGCCTCAACTCTCATCATTTTTCAATGAGCTGATGGGGTGAGAGCCTTTAACACCACAGCCCATTTGAATTAATGCCATAACATTTTAAGGCCCCATGTGCAGACCATGCTAGCCCAGATTAGCTGAGAGCACATCACAGTCTTTGTTCATCTGTTCCATATCTGAACTAGGCTTGGCAAGAAGTCATTTGGAGTATTGACTGTGCCATTCTCCTTTTCCCTCACATCACACTATGTTTCAGAAACAGTGCAAAAACTTGTTTTGTCTGTCAAATCCGTATAATTATTTAACCAATTTAATCACTAAAAGCTTTGCATCACAAAACCGCTGTGGTTGGCCTTAAATAAGTTATTACTTTGGAAGAAGTCAAATTGCCCTCTGGTGTGTGCTTGGCTACCCATGAGCTTGCAACTAAATTCTTGACCTTTTTGCAAGTGAACTGTCTAGTTATCAATCAGTTCCTCTACATAGGACTAATTCCTTTATCCTAATTCTGCACCTACTACCTTGGATTACTTTCAGTCAACAACTCTTGCAGAGACTGTAAACTAGTTTTCCTCACCAAACAAAAGCTATCTCCTTGACACCAATCCTAGATCTTTCCTGTAAGAGTGCTTTGATGTTTTCAGTTGTTGACTGAAAGTAATCCAAGATAGAAGGTCCAACCATTAAATCAATCGCCAGTTTCTGCTTGCATGGGAGATCCTTCCCATCTGCAGTTGGTCATGCCATAGTTCATCCTCTGCTTATGAAACTCTCAACTCTGGCAATGTGTCTAATTACAGACCCATCTCAACTTTGAATTTTGTATTTAAGTTCTTGAAAAGGTAGTTGTGAATCATATGCAAACTCTACCTATTTTCCACATCACTAATTCCCCATTTCAGTCTGTACACCATAAGTTTCATGCAACAGAATCCATACTTCTTGCTGTTCGTAATGACTTCATGTACGCTATGGATAAAAACAGAGTAATATCATTTGTTCTTCTTGATATGTCTGCTGCTTTTGATACTGTGCACCAATCTCTTCTTTTGCATCGTTTTGAGCATCAGTTTAAGATTTCTGGTCCTGGACTAAATTGGTTTCCTGCTTATCTTAGTCCATGCGCTCAATCAGTATAATTAATTGTAATTATAATGCTTTGTTGACATACGGACTTCTGCAGGGTTCTGGTCCTCTTGTTAATATTATACACAACACCACCATAGGTTGCCTCTCTGTCTTAGTGGACCGGTATTCTGGATATGACCTGCTTAAAGCTTGGTTTTTAGTGTGTTTATTGATATCTTGTGCATTGTACATCAGCACTGTAGAAGTTATTAATTAATAACAATAATTAAGCGAAGGTAAAACTGAATGCTGAATGAAACAGGTAGATATTGTCCATAGCTTTTGCCCGCACAGCTACTAAGCAGAATCGCGCCTTCTAAGCGGTTGGCCCCTCGCTCCGTATGCCCTTTGGCACTGCGCTTGCATCCCAGAATCCACTCTGAATCTTTCTATACTTGCCTCAAAACTGTCCTTTTCAGCCGTGCTGGGGTTGGGAGCGCTCCTGAGTAGTAACCTTGAAGGGGCACTATATAATTTTTTGTAATGAATGAATGAATATGTGTTATGGATGTCATGTCTATGCATATGTCATCAGTTTACAAGAAGGTTAGAATATTTTGGTAAAACAAGCAACATTTTACAGAAATCAATCAGGAGTAAGAATGGCATAACAGTAATACCTACGAGATGGAATGGGACTGAGCTGTTTTTTCCAAATCACTGAATACTCATACTCATAAAATCAACAGCATTCTCAAGTTCTATTTATGAACTAAGTGCAGGCACCAGCATATCTACGGGTTATTGGTCCTGTCTTCTGCACTGCTTAAAGTGCCAACATTTACCGGTACTCAGACCTCTTCTGAATTCTCATTTGAATGCCACACATATAAGCTTCACTCCTAGAGATTACACAGCTATTTATCTACCTTGAAAAGGTCATTATATATGTATGAAACACTTCAAAAGATTCTAAAGGTGCAACCCTAACAGCAGTGTCATAATTACATAAGACATTTGAAACCCATAAGGGAAAATGAGCTTCCTATGCCCAGCATTCCAGTTGGGCCAATGCCAACCAAACTTGGGCCAATGTTGCACAAAGTTGGCCCAACTCGTGTGTTCTGACTTGGATATGACATTACTGTAGGGAAAAGTAAATATTCAACTACGGTTCATGATATGTGTATACCGCATATGTATATGTGTATATATATACATGTGTGTGTGTAACTGTGTATATATATTAATTTCTTCCTGTCTACATGAACTACAGCATTCTTGACACTTACTGCTTCACGTCACAGAAGTATTGCTACTGATTTCTGTTCCTCTGCATATGTACCGGTCTGCATCTGAACACTTGTGTGATAGGGGTCTGCGGGTATACCCGTACCCGCGGGTTTACCCGTACCCGACCCGTACCGCGGGTCGGGTACGGATCGGGTAGACATTTCGCGGGTCGGGTACGGGTAGGAGCATTACGGGTACGGGTATACCCGGTTTTACCCGTACCGAACTGAAGTTTTGGGGTTACATGTAATAACGGCGCTGCATAACGTCACATTTGTACCCTTTTGTAATCGGCCGTGGAAATATGAAAGTTCGACGATAATATTGTCAATTATGAGTTTTTCTGGCATCAAATTATGGTGTATGACAAAGCTGCATCGGGTGTTACCACAACCTTCTTATATTGCGCCAATTTGGGTAAATCGTTGCATTTTGCGCCATAAATCTAAAAAAGCCATAGGCCTACTCCGAACATTAAGAAATTCAGTTGGGCAGCACGATTATCCATGAAACAGGTTCACTGTCATCATCATCATCATTCTCATTATGATTATGATTAAGAGTATTATTATTATTATTATTATTATTATTATTATTATTATTACCACTACCACTACCACTACCACTACCACTACCACTACCACTACCACTACCACTACCACTACCACTACTACTATTATTATTATTATTATTATTATTATTATTATTGTTATTATTATTATTATTATTATTATTATTGTGATCATTATCATGATCATCAGACTATTATTATTACTACTACATGCTTTGTTAGACTATTGGACTGATAGGGGCTGGGATTATGGGAAGGCCTATTAATTGTGTGACGGGTACGGGTATACCCGCGGGTACGGGTCGGGTTGGGTAGCAATTTTGACTACGGGTCGGGTACGGGTAGCGGTCCTATGTTACGGGTACGGGTCGGGTAGCAAAAATGCTCTACCCGCAGACCTCTATTGTGTGATGCCATTAAAGAATCTCTCACACGCACTTTTCAAGATTATCTCACAAATCTCAAAAAGGTGTGCCTTAAAATTAGCCAAAAAAGATTCCTATCCTAAAGCAGATCATACTTTCAGTGAAAGATTGTCAATTTTCGGCAAATGATTGTATTGTGTATTGCAGGCTGTCTGTTCTGTTAGTAGTTAAGATTTATGTCTTCTGTCATTTGTGTTCTTGTGAATTGTTTCAGTTGCATAACTGTACACTGTAACCGGTTGCGGTTTGTCAACCGGATTGTTTCAATAAAGAATATTATTATTATTATTATTATTATTATTATTATTATTATTATTATTATTATTATTATTATTATTATTATTATTATTATTATTGAATAAGCATGTAAACTGATTGGAGCTTTCAATCGTCTCAAACTAATTCTTCATTCTGATCATGTCTGAATATTAGACGAACTGTGCAGTGCTATCTGACTTCCACAATAACAACCATCAGTGACAAGTCATGTACAAGGTAAACCAAATAATTGAAATGTAAAGTAAATGTTACACTGCAAATGAAAATGGGTTTTCCGGACTCTACTGGCAACTCATTCATAAAGATGCAACATTGCCCAAGCACAGGACCAGTCAAGCATTAGTCAAGTTAAATTCGAGTCCTGTAATAACTGTCTGACTTCCGCAATTAACAACTGTCAGTGGCAATTCATGTACAAGGTAAAGCAATTAAAATGTAAAGTCAATGTTAATTGCTAATGAAAACTGGTTTCTGGGCTCAACTGGCAACTCATTCATAAAGATGCAATATCACCCAAGCACAGTCTAGAATTAGTCAAAGTCAAGGATTGAATCATATTTGACTTCGATATTATGCTGTGGCATCTGCTGATAAGATTGTGTGTCAGTTAACAACAATTCATCATAGGATAAAGATCTGAAAAACTTCGGTTTGTTTTATGAAAGAGTTTACAGAAGAACCAACATGTGATGAAGAAGAAGAAGAGCAGTCCCTTAAGCCAGCCATGGCTATGAAGTGTTGGCGACTTCATTTTCTTTCACATCACCGTCTCATCTTCCCACTGACAGTGTGTTGTCAGCGTACTCATTATAGCTGAGTTGGCTAAGGGGCACAGGTGGAACAGAAATCTCAAACCAATTTCTGCCTTGGCAGGGATTTGAACCCATGACTTCTCAATTGATAGTCCAGCATGCTAACAAATACACTATCAAGCACCCCAACATATGAACATATACCATATACCACAATGCGGACACTGCATTTACTCATTATTTTAAAATTTACTTGCATTCATGCATTTATCTCTGATTTATAGTCACGTTTAATCCTTCAAGCTGCTGTTAATGTTTATCCCATCTAATAAACTCCAATCTGGAGCCAAGCCACCTGGATTTAAAAATGTTCAATACTTTGATGTAAGAGCAGAACCCCATACAGTTTTACGCAAGGCCAGATCTACGGTTTCAGAAATGTGTCCTTGGATGAGCAGTCTTTGAGATTGCTGCAGGAATGATAGATAATAGCATTAAATGGTTTAGGCAGATGATTGTAGTCGGTGAGTTTTGACAGAAAACAGACACCGGAAGACAAAGCCCATCCTAAACAATATTTATCAGATATTTAGAAAGAAGTGCAAACAGCACTCAGAACTTTTACTGGATAATGTTCACAGGTACCAGGATTGGTGGTCTTCTTAAGAGGATGAACGTTTTTATTCATAGTTGTCCATAGCTCATGCCTCAGATAACAATAAAAAAAACCTAAAGCCTCATGTAACAATGAAAAGACCATAATGCCTCAAGACCATAAAGCCTCAATTAACAATCAACAGACCATAATGTCACAATTAACAATCAAAAGATCATAATGCCTCAATTAACAATCAAAAGATCACAGTGCCTCAGTTAACAATCAACAGACCATAATACCTCAAGTAACAATCAAAAGACCACAATGCCTCAAGTAACAATCAAAAGACCATACTGCCACAATTAACAATCAAAAGATCATAATGCCTCAAGAAACAATCAAAAGAGCATAATGCCTCAAGTAACAATCAAAGAGCATAATGCCACAATAATTAACAATCAATACACCATAATGCCACAATTAACAATCAAAAGATCATAATGCCACAATAATTAACAATCAATACACCATAATGCCACAATTAACAATCAAAAGATCATAATGCCACAATAATTAACAATCAATACACCATAATGCCACAATTAACAATCAAAAGATCATAATGCCACAATTAACAATCAATAGACCATAATGCCACAATTAACAATCAACAGATCATAATGCCTCAATTAACAATCAACAGACCATAATGCCTCAATTAACAATCAACAGACCATAATGCCTCAAGTAAAAATCAAAAGACCATCCGGCAGAAGTGCAGAACATAAGGAAAGAATCAGACAGGCATCCAGAGTGATAGAAAAAAGGATTAGCAGAGTGATTAAGCTTGAATGATATACGATAGGAGTTGAAAGATTTCTGCTGATTGACAAGCACTGTAATGCCCTCAGCACAAATCACAGAACAGTGTTTCTGCAACAACTTGTTTTGGTGGCAGATAAGTTTTCACTGGGTAGAGTATCGGTGTCCCTTGAGGCCCCCTACATAAACTGATGGGCCAGGAGAAGAGTCAAGAAACTGAGCACCAAATATTTTGCTTCTGCATCTCTCCAAGCAGCAAAAGCAATAGGAAACAACTCTTGATAAGAAATTCCCAAAATTCTACAAAAAGTTCCTGCTAACTCCTGGAAATATTAGTCATTTCACAGATCAAAATTTATTCAGCCAAAAATAACACTAGATATATACATAGGTGATCATTCAAAGCTATCGTAGGTGGAAAGACTGTGCACAGTAAATGGTCCAGTCACAAATTCGCACATCACAGCAATATTTCACAAGCAACATAATTACTATCCCTTACATTTCAAGGTGTTTTAAGATATGATTAGCCTGTTGCAGAACCGAAATTATCTTTGCTTTGTTTCATTTTGATGATTTGAGTAGGGATGAATATTTAGGGCAGACGGATTTGTCTGAGATCTCTTGAAGAGTTGATTACTGAGTTTTCCACTTTGTCTTCTAGTTTGTTTACCGACTAGCATAATTTGATTGCCTAAACTGCCCAATCAGATATATTTGGCATATCTCTTATATCTCTGAGTGGTCAACTTTTTGGTGGTTCAATCTTATTATATGAAATTCCATGTACCCATATATTACCCATATATTACACTAATCATGCAAGCATTAATAACTCTAAACTGTAAAAGTAAGGGCCTTCTAAACACCAGCTGATTCACAGAATGCATGCATATACCAATATACAATAACATAATAATACTTAAACATACACAGTTACACACACACACACACACACATAAATACCATACATATATATATATATATATATATATATATATATATATATATATATATATATATATCAACCCACAATACTACTATAATACAAAATGTGCATGCAACATCATACATTGGATAAAAACTGCCCAATATAATGAATTCTATACAAAGTACTGTGTAACAGATATAATAAAGCGTAGACACAGTGTGACGGCAGACAGGCATTGACATATGGATTTTTAATTTGTGGGGATTTTGTGTTGGAAAGAGGATTAAGATCATCGATCATTAATTTTGAGGCAATCAGTCTTCGTCAGAACCTGATGACAGAATTAATTATCGGTGGATAAGGTTCCTGTCTCTTAATCCACTACTCATTACGACGGATCTGATGGCAGATACTTCCAGTATTTATAACAGCAGATTAGAATATCCTATTCCCTGGCATTGCTATAGCCACATCTTCTCTTACCTTGGCATTATGTAGGATTGGTTTCAAGTAGGGGCTTATAGCTTATAAAACCCTGAACTCTGGTCAGCCACAATACTTACAATTAGGGTGTGACTATATCTTGATCCGGAAATCGGTTTGTGCCCAATTAGAAATTTCTTTTTCATTAATACAATAGTAGTAACCTGGTCTAAGTGGTCTTCTCTCTGTCCCTTTTGCTCACACCTCTGCCAGGCAGAGCTGTGCCTTCTCTGTGGTTGGCTCCTCGACCTGGAATGGCCTCCCTGTGGCACTTCGGTCCCTTCCTAGAACCCCTTCTCAGGCATTCCTCCCTCAACTTAAAAGGGTTCCATTTGGCCGCACTGGCACTGGGAGTGCCTCTGAGTAGTTCCTTGAAGAGGCGCTATACAAATTCAAGTAATGAATGAATGAATGTTTTGGCGACCTTTTTATTAAAAATCAAGAACATATAGCATTATTCTTTCCAACCATTTATTTTAAATAGTTCAGTGCATAAACTCTGGTTTGAATTACATCTCGCAAGAACATACAACATTTTGTTTTTTTATTTCTGCAATCGCGGAGTAACAAATATCAAACAGTGCCTAAATAAAAAGTAAATATTGCCGATAAATTGGATCAAATCCGGATTTGGCAAAAAAACTGGCCAAATATCCGGATAATACTTGGATTCGGAAATCGGCAAAAAAATGCAAATCGGTCACACCCTACTTAAAATCAATGCTCATTCCACACACCTGTCATTATTAAACAAGGCCATCTGATTATCTTTCTCTTGTCATACCTAAAACAAGAACTGTTCTTGGTGAACACGCTTTTTCAGTTGCTGGACCTAGTTTTGGAACTCTCTTCCTGTGTCTGTCCATCCTGCCCAGTAGCTTATGTCATTTCATTCTCAACTTAAGACTTACCTCTTTCAAATGGCATACCACCAGAGGCTGCCTGATTATGGCTTGGTTTTGATGTGCCATCAGTTGATGCCTTGTGCTGCTGTGCATTATAAACCGGCGTGATAGAAGTTACTAATTCCTACTAATAATAATTAATAGTAATAACTCTTTTGTTTAACCATGACTGTCATCAACATAATCATCATCATTTTAGTCACTGAAGTCATCATCTGCATGATCATACTGCAATATAGTTTGGGCTTATAAATCCAGGCTATAAATCCAGTCTTACAAGATTAGTTATCCTACAAAAACGAGCAGTTCGATATGTGGCTCGAATCCCTTACGGGGCCCACACCAAAAATAAATTCCAAGAACTTAATTTCCTGCAAATCGACCAGATAAGAAGTGCTCAGATAGGGGAGTTTATGTTCAGATATGATCGTGGCCTCCTACCTCCAGTATTTAATAAGTTTTTTCGTCACACTTCGGACATCCACTCTCATATATATGACTAGAACTTCTAATCTATACCACAAACCTTTTGCCCACACAAATACCCGACTATTCTCTGTCAGATATGTAGGGGCATCAACTTGGAACGAGATTCCACTGTCTATTAGACAACTTCCTAATTTATGCCTCTTCAAAAGAGAGATGCGTCGCCTTCTAATTGAAAATAATAACTGACCCAGGGCTCCCAAGAACCTAAATAATTGATACAACAGCAGTTACTGATCCAACCCATCCACAGCTTTAAAATGAGATTAATGTGAGCCAAATTGTGTCATAGTTACTCACACAAATTGACTGTTAACATGATATGTTTGATGTTGAGTCTTTAGTTAAGATTTATCTTTTTTTGTTCATTAATACGCTTTTTTTAGATCAGTCAAATATTTTGGCCTTCCTTATGAGGCTGTACTGCAAACCTAGGGGGCCCTACTTAGCGGGGCCGTAAGACCCTTTCAGGGTCCCCTGTGTGACTCAATTTTCTCATTGATTGTGTACTACTGTGATGTTCCCCATCTCCTCCCCGACTGAGCGCTACTACAGGCGGTTTATGTAAAGGAGAGGTAACGTTTTGAAGTGAGATTTGAGTTCTGTTGATGTTCGACAATGTAGAGTAGTCTTTAGGTCTGGCACCAGTTTCCTTTCCAAATCCAGGTTTCACAGGGAAACGGTAATCGGGCTGTGGTCGGTCCTTTAATCTAGTGCTCCTGCGTGGGCCTAAGGTCTCTGGTTCAAATCCATCCGATTCTTCTATTATTGGTTTCTTGACGAAGGTTTCCAATGGTAAGGCTGCGGCGGAAGGGAGTTCGGCAACTTCCGGTTGAGGTTCCGAAAAGTCAGGGTTCGTAGTGGTACTCACTTCCTTACTTACTTGCCTATCTGATTCTAGGAATTCTATTCTATTCAACAGACTTCTCTGGTCTTTCTGCATTTCCGAGTGGGATCTAGACAATTCAAAGTGGGATCTAGACAATTCAGATTGGTTTCTAGACAATTCAGACTGCCCTTCAAACAGGTCTCCTAGTCTTTGTCTTAGGTCAGACTGTCCTTCAAACATCTTAGTTAGTCTGCTATCCAGTTTATTTTGTCCAACAGTGACGTCAGTTAGTCGGTCATTTACTTTTTCCATACTCTCCAACATGCGTTCAAGAATAGAGGCTCGAAGCAACTCTGGTGAAAGAGGCCTGACTGCACCTTGCTCACCTACTTCTAATGAGTGCAATGATTCACGAGACATGTTAGAAATTATTATTAGTATTTATGCAACAAACAGTCTCAATTATATTCTACAATTCAAGTAAAACAATTTGGTTCAATTCTATAAAAATTAACTTTACCCTATGCAGTTTCTACTGGCAGTGACTTGCAATTACAATCAATTCAAAGTAAAAAAGACGATTATTTACCCATCTTTGGAACAAAGGACATGATTAATAATCCAAGTGCAATTATGGTTTACGAAGACGGAAGATAATCCAGCGAATAAGCGGAGACGACGACAGAGAGTAATCCAGCGAATACGATAAATTCACGTTACGAGTTCACATTTCCTCACAATTCAGACAATCGACAATATTATTCCAACCGTACTCGTTTCTACTTTAACTTCTATAGCGGACTATTTGGCTCTTAGGAAGAGACTAACGCAAGTGTTTCTCAATTCCTTATCTATTCTACGGGGACTCAAAAAGAACTGATCTCTCGGACGACTCGGCAACGACTCCTTGGTAATCCATCGATACAGATCTAACCTCCAGGACGTCTCGGCAACGAGTGACAAATTTAGATGGCAGCAAGAGCTCTTAACACCACTTCTACCAATCAGCAGTCAGCCTCCAAATGCTAACCTTATATGGACACGAAATAAGACAGAAAATCGATGACGTAGGGGATGAGTCAGGGGTTCAGCGGCTGCATCAAGCGTGCGCAGCACGTGATCAGTGGCTGATGGAAAATTCGAATAATAATTGCTATCAGCGGCGCAACTGCCGAGGCCAAGCACGACACCATCGTTTCATCGGCTCGCCACTTTCCTACCGCTAGAGGTCTCAGGGGACAGACACAAGTAATTCTAAAAATAACCTACGTAATGGTTTTATAAATCATTACACTACTGTTCTTGGTTGGTCACCAAATAAAATGATTTGATTTGATTTGATCAACATTATCAAAACCACTACCATTACCACTACTACTACCAGCATCACCAACAACAACACCAGCTACAATAACAAACTGACCATAGTATGTAAGTATTTACCAGTATGCATCTGACTATTATTATAGCACCTGTTAGAACCTCACAAGGGTGCTAAACTCGCTCATTGACTACTGCAGTGTAGATAAGACAGGATCTGCATGTCTCTTACAACTTCTCAACCACCACTTGTAACAAAGAGTTAGCGGGTTCTTAGATTTGCTATCAAAAACATGTTCACTGTCTCATTCATGTCCTAGTCATAAAAGAGGTTGGCATCAGAAATAGCACCAAAGGTAATATCAATTAAATTACTATCACTGCTCTGAATAGAAAGACAGTATTGAGACCAATTTTGGCTCAGATAATAGCATGTGATGCTAATTCTAATTAAACTGCACTTCATATCACAAAGCCTTGGAAAGAATCAGTCAAGCTCCAGGACGTCAAAGAGACCAGAAATAAGCTATAGATAAGACTTTAGCAGAAAGGTATATATACATAATACATATATTATATGATATTAGAAACTTGCCAAGTGGACAGAAATAGGCAGGAATTTTGGGCCAGCAACCAAAAAACACTTTATACGTGAGCTATGAGTTACTACTTGGTCATTAATCCACCCAAGGACATTATTTTAAGAATAACCCTAAGGAACACTGCAGATGAAACACGATTACTAGAAAAGACTGGAGAACAGGCAGATATAACTAAAGACGAATAGAAACAAGAAACAACTGCACAGCGGATAGAATACACAAGAATTCAGACACACACACACACACACACACACACACACACACACACACACACACACACACACACACACACACACACACACACACACACACATCCACCTACACACAATAACATCGAGATGAAGAGTGGACCGTTGTCACGTTGTGCGGCCGGAATACTTATAAAAACAGAAATTGTCTGGTTACAAGAAACACTGCCATCAAAATATGTTTTCATCTTGGTTGGCATCTAGCCTCAAAGAAATTCCACAACGAAAAAGGAATACTGATGCCCAGCCTATTTCAAACCCCATTCAGCTTTATTTTGCAATATGAGATGACGAATAGTCATAATCTAATCCTGAGATCATAAGACATGGTAGATATCGTGAATAAAATCACAAAATCAGCTGGGCCAACACCAGTATTGCAACAGTTAAATTACTACCAATTTCAGTTGAGCATAATAATTACTCAAATTAATTAAACACAGAATAAAATCGTGAGAAATTATTACAGCAGACAAATCTAGGTAGGAATCTGACAGTCAGTGACAAAGGTCCTACCTCTTCCCTGAATCTGCGGACGTTATCACCTTTCTGGAAAGACAAAAAAAATGGAAGCTCAGTTGGAAGCCAAAATCATTGTTTCAAAAGATAGAACTAAAGAAGGACAAAAATGAAAGAAAAAGAAGCACGAATAGTCCATGAAAATGCTCTTTTCTGTGAAACAGTCTATACATGATTCAACGAAATTGCACAGCCATTACATTACATACAAGTAGCTAACTGACACTAAGCCATAGGACTCTGATATTTCCATGGCATGTTGACAAATTACTGGTATCTTTTAATATCAAATCTCAAGCACCTGAAATTTACTGTCTGAAACAGCTTTTCTACCACGATCCAAGCATAATTATTTAATACCTATTACGAACAGCAACAACTGAATTAACCGCATTAAATATCTGTTTGGTTTTGCAAAACCTCAGTTTCTGTCTTATGGCAATCATAGTAGCATTTGCCGATTGGTTTTACCATAACAGTGAACACTTGCAGATGATGACATTAAGTGATCATTCATATCATATAGCATCACTAGAGTAGACAACCTACTCCAAAAATGAGCTGCCTGAGCAGAATCGCTACATGCTGCATAGAGGAAGTTTGTAACACAGCAATATGTACTTCGCTCTGACATTATTTCTAATTCTTCTTTCACACAATTTAGCAATTTCTAAATATCCTTTTGCCATAAACAGACTCATCAAACTTATCAATATTAGTTTCTGAGACATGCAAGTATATATGTATGTATGTATGTATGAGTGTATGAATATAAGTGTGTGTCTGTGTGTGTGTGTGTGTGTGTATGTGTGTGCATGCATGTGCATCGTCGTACCAGGTATGTATGCATGATCTGGATATATACATTTAGAGTATCTTTTAAGAACCTCTCACAGATGCTAGATCCTTGTGATACAAGTAGCTGTTATACAAGTGTTGTTATACAACAGATCTGAGAAGATCTCTTATCTCTTACGATAAACTGACAATGAAAGCGAAAACAAAGCAACTCACTTTGCCAATAATACTTCCCACTTCCTAAAATAAACAAAGCATTCACAGGTAAAGTTAAGTAGCATATTACATCAAAATTTACAGAGCACCTCTGTGAGAGCTGTTAGTGACTTCATATTCACAGCTTCTTCGTACGAGGGTGCAAGGCCACTGGCCAGCCCTTTCCCATGCTCATCATCCCACTGACAATGCATGGTCAGTCAGCGTCCTCATCTTACAGCTAGGGACTCAAGTGGACTTGAAATTTTAAAGCATCTTTCTGCGCTGGTGGAGTCTTGAAGCCTTAATCTCTCAGTTGAAAGTTGAGCATGGCATAAACCACTAGACAATAACAAACCCTGTGGACAAATGATTATAATAATTATGATTGTTACTGATGCAAGCTGTTTCCTTTGTAGAATAATAATAATGATAATAGTTTATTAATTCAAACTGACAAGTACACAGTAAGATTACACCTTATGGTATTAACAGATGATAACAACTTTAACAGAAGTCGAATTTAGCTGCAAGGCACCCATCTGTCCTACTGCTAATGCTTCTGTGTCTATTCTGATTTTCTTCCTGGATTTCGACCGAACTCAACCTGGTCTCTGGAATTTTGCATGCACACTGATTTTGCTTAACAGTAACCATTGACTGATGCAAAAGGCAGTAATACAGTGGTGCTGTACAAGTACTCATTTATTATTACTATTACTATAATTATTATTCATCATCATCATCATCATCATCATCATCATCATCATCATCATCATCATCATCATCATCATCATCATCATCATCTTCATCATCATCATCATCATCATCATCATCATCATCATCATCCATCATCATCATCATCATCATCATCATAGTTGCTCTGATGTTCCAGTTACAAAATGCTTAGAGTGGATGGGCCGGCCGGCCCTCAGCCCCAGGTAGCCCCAACAAGAAGCCCTGGTATGCAACTGCGTTGTATCGTTGAGCTGTCACCGAGAGGTTCCGAAAGAGCAGTGCTGTCTCGTGGGTGTCTCCAGAAAATAATAATAAAAATATTATTATTATTCTTGTAATGCTGAAATAACCAAAATGACTTTTAATATTAATAATAGTCATTAAGCTGATCAAGATTTTGCTCACCTTTCCTTGCATAATCATGCGTAAGGTCAGCAGTGATAAACTGACATCACTTGGAGAAATTTTGGCCAGCGCATTATTGTTTTGTTCCACCTCCATTTTGGCCAATAATCAACAAATGTCTCTGTGTTAATTCTTACTGCCAGGAAACGTCTCTGTATTAATCCGAAACTATTTAGCAGAATATCTCGTTTGATCAGTTGTCATTGTCGACAATGGACTTCCTGTAAAACAGCAGAAACACTTTCATATTACACAGCACGAAGCTTTTAAATTACTTAAAAGTAATGTTTAATTATAAGAAACCCGAGAAAATAATAACACATTTTACACTACAGGCATGTCTTTTTTAATTGCACAAACATTCATAATTATAACTTATACCAAGACCAAGGAAGATGGGCATCTAATTTATAAATTTATGTTCAGCAATTGGTATCAACTAAGTGGCCTTAAATGGCTTTGAGGATAACTGACAAGGAGTTTCATCAAGGAAAACTAAGTGATGTGCAAAAGATCATTAGAAAGAGACAAAATTGACAATTAATAAGGCAATGAGAGAGATAGAGAGATAGAGACAGAGAAAGAGACACACACAGGTACAGATACAGACAGGCACAGGCACACACAGACAGACACAGATAGACAGACATACAGACAGAGATGAAATAGAAAGACTAATAGGCAGACATCTATAGGCTGGCAATAGGAAGTAGATACAAAGAGTCTCTGGTTGGACACATCTGCTTTTATTTGGAACGTCAAATTAAGACCATTGTTTCCCAGAACTAATTAACAGATCACACCTGGACAATGCAAAAAGTGGCAACCAACAGTCAAGCTCTGACAATGTCTTTCACTGCAGAATTTTAAAATCTGCATCAGCAACAGCAACTGAAGAGATGCTCACGTAAGTGAGTAAGCAGAACAATGCCACTCCCTTAGCAACCCTGGTTCAATCAGTAATCTTGGGTACATGAATTCAGTTTCTGGCCAACTGACTAATGGAAAGAAACTCCTTAAATTCACCTAATAGTATATAATATGTAGATTTAACATCAAAACTCATAAGATCCCAAGCACCACTGATAGCTTCTAAAAGGTATAGGTAAATGTGCTCTAACAAATGCAATTCCATTTACAACAGGTGCTTATATCAAGTCCTTCCTAAAAAAAACTGTTCCAATTTGCTTAGACATTGCTGTGAGTTCTTCCGTATAGAATTTTTGCAGCATAATTAAGTCAGCCTCATCAGAAAGTCGTCCAATTACTCTGCAGTCAACACACATTTGCTACTACACCATAAGCTCGTTATTACACTGTCTTTTGAAGCCGCATCAAGAACAGCTTATAAGACGGATGATTGGATCTGTTATAATGAGAGCTTATTTCCTATAGATAAATTAATTTTGTGATCCAGACCATGTTTTATCAGAATATATGTTATAAGAAAGCGTGTTATGATGAGTCCTCAGTGTGTCATATAATATCAAGGAAAAAAAGCTGCAGAATAGACAACTTAATTGTGAAGAAGATTCACATGGCCTCTATTCCAATGGGTAGCTTAACAAACAAAAGGTGCCAAGGCCAAAGAATATGGGCATCTAACTGAATAAAAAGACAATCGTGTAGAGTAGTAGGCTAACCACATAATTCATTCAGGCAAACTTGGTTTTTAGAACATCCAGCAAGACAAAAACCTTCAAAAAGGTTATTTTGAGTATATAATACAGAAACACAAAAAGATAAAGACCACCCTACACTTCTTCATCAGAGTTAGATGCCCATAGCCTTTGGCTTTTAATATCCATTCAACAGGATCAATTTTCAAGTTGAACTTATCTGAAAAGCAACTTTGCCAATTAAGGAATGTAAGAGAAAATTAGGATCTATAAAGGAAGTCAAAAAGTACAGAGAAGACACAATCATAAAGCATTTCAAAGCCTCGTTTATCTTAGAATTTTCAGTGGCCTTTATTCAAGCACCAAGATATCATTAGATTTTTATAGCAGAACTCCAGATCAGTTTGAGTAAACCTGGTCATGGTTTGGCTAACCTGCTGCACAGCTGCATTAGTTTTATTGCCTGAAAGATCTGTGGGACAACCCACCACAGAGTTTTATTGCTTTTCCTAAATAGTGGTTCATCAGCAAAATAGTTCACTGAACTGTTCGAGAGGACCTGAGACGCCTGGAGATGACGGTGGAGGATGCTATCAAGGTGGCAAAGGACAGGGAAGAATGGAAAAACTGCATTGCCCGATGTGCAGTCCTGCACAGGAAGGTAAGGAAGAGGCCAACCACACAGTCTTTGAAATGCTCCATAGGGCAAAGTGAGTGGCCCATGAGTCCAAGAGACATGCGATTTAAAACAGAGCCAATGTCTTTGGATAGACAGCTGTGGAATTGGAAGTTCCTTGCAAGGTCCTGCTATTATGATATAAATTCCACCAGTGGCTGACTATGTTACAATTCCATTCTGCCACATCCTCCACAGCATGATCTCTATCAGTCCAGGTGAGCTCTGCCGTTCATCCTGCGTCCTAGGCTTACCACTCACAGGGAGAATGTGATTACAGGTTAAGTAAAGCAACACATACATTATTGTCATCTATCATGAGATTCTGTTACACATCCAAACGACTATTATTGTTACTGTGCATGTGTATCCAGTTGCACTTATATTCAGTAGATGGCAGTGACAATACCGCACTTTTAGTGTTTTTTGCTAGAAGGCCCAAATGAATTAGCAATCTTAGTAATAGTATTTAGTCTGTGAAATGCCTGAAATCAGTCATAAATTTGTTTGATTGTTATACAATAAAAACCAATTAAAATTCTTTTAAAGTCAAAATAAAATGCACTGCTACAAACAATATAAATTTATCTGGTAATGGACCTGGAATAATGTGGGTTGCGTCAACATGCAGCTGTATTAGTAAGGTGATGTTTTTCGATTGAAACTAACAGCACTTTTAACGGCCATGTATAGCGCATGTTACTGTTTTGTCACTTCAGTGATAACGATAAATTGGAGGATTTATATAGCACTGGTGCAAAAGCTGGTCTCCCTGATGTGGCTTTGTGTGGCAATGAGGAAGTTCGGAAATTTACATACATTACAAAACTTTGGATATACAGATCTACAAGTGATAAGTCAAAACAACATCAGCAGTTGCCATTATGCCATGTTAAATTTTAAGATTATGCCAGTGCTGCAGAGAGGCTACAATCACAAGGAAACCTCTTCAAAAGAAATCAGAACCAAAAACGTTTGATATTCTAAACGTACTCAATGAAGATGTTTGTGACCCAATGAAGACCATAACTCCAGGAGGTAAAAGATATTTTATGACTTACGGTAAATAATAATGTAAGGTATCAGGTAACTAAGCTGTGTAGCATTGAAATGAATAATGATATCTTATCATGTTTGATCGATCACAATTAAACCATTAACAAAATGATCCACATCTGTCAGGCAGCTTCTCTATTCTAGGTGACTTTCAAGTTATATTACATGCATGGCTACAAGGCATCCCTCTAGGCATTCAACAGGAGTTACTAATAGTCAAAATAACATTTTATTTAGTGCAGCAAGTGTTTACCTCGGTAGATTTGTCAAGTGCTAGCATATGTATAGATACCAAACCAAGGAAATCTAGTGCCTGCATGATTGATACGCTTACTGCAAGATGTACATAATCTAAACATTAAAATAGTCTCTCTCCATCTCACTCCGCATAACCTATGGCAACATTCACCTGCTTCAGCAGCATGTTTATTCCAGCAAACAACAGCTCCAGAAGCAGCTTCACCAGATTGACTGCTAGAAGTGATAATAAACATTCTTGCGAGAGGATGACAAGTACAATTTGCTTCTTTTCTCTCCTTTGTCCTCTAGACATAAACTGGTTTGCTTGGATGATGAAATCTTTCCAAGTAACAGGTCAAACTCTCTTGAGCAGTTAAACTGATCAAACAATAGGTGTGGCTCAACTCAAGACAAGCTGCAGAGCACCTAGGTCCGTGGCCAGAGTTCCATTCAGCTGTGCAAACAGTTCACTTATGCAAAAGATGTGGTTTTGTAACTGTTACCAGCATAATTGTCTACCATTGGGAGTGTCCACAGATACACTACAGAAATTGTGTCATTACCTATTAATTCAAATCAAACGCTGTCTAAATGAGCATAGACTTCATGTCCTAGTCCATTCACTTGTATTATCCAGGATTCACTACTTTAATTCACTGCTTTATGGTCTACCAAAATCTACCCTTGCACCCCTTTCCTCTGTTATTCACACTTCAGCTTGTCTAGTTAAAATGTTGACCCTAGAGATCCCATCACCCTCTCTCTACGACAACTACACTGGTTTCCTATCTAGGCTCGGATATCCTTCAAAATCTGCCTCTTGATGTTCAAAGTAATGTCAGGTTCTGCTCCACCTTACTTATCATCTTTAGTTATATCATGTGCTGCCTCTGAGTCACAGGGTATTATGCTCAGCCTCAAAAGGAGACTTTCTAGTCAGAAAAACAAATCTGCAATTTGGCAATAGAATGTTCGAGGTAGCTGGTCCAGCTGAATGGAACTCTTAACCAGAATCAATCTGAAGATCCTCTTGGATAAATACTTCTAAAACTAAACTTAAAACACATCTATTCTCTAAATACTCTGAATAGTTCCTACATTGTAACACATCCTTTGAGTAAGACTTTGTTTTATTAAGGCACATTACAAATACTTAAACTCAAACTCAAATCCAAGTTGTATTGTATTGTATTATGTTACATTTTAACAGAAATGCTAAGGAGGTATCTCTGCATCAAGGAAGGACTTTCTTGAAGTGTTTGTGCAAAATCATGCATGCTACTTACTATCTGTTGTAGTATTGGAAAATCTCTATACCCAAACATGTAATGTACCAGTATAAAGATTATATGAAGTAATTATATGAAGAAGACAAACACACCAGTTGATATATGAGCAACATAAAATTGTCACTGCCTTACCTTACCGTAACATACACTAGTAACCATACAATATATGTTGCTCAGTTCCAAACACTGTTAATTGTTCTTGCTGGTAAGAAAGCCAAACTTTTTCTCATAAGTATACCTTATGCATAATAGAAGTTCGTTATCTGGAAAAGAAAATCGGCAAGATAGAACATCGAAACATACCTTTGCAATTTATTTCCGTGGCATAAGACGACAGTCCTGTCAGAGTTCTATCAGTTAGCAAAAGATATAACATGAAAGGTGGAATAACGACTGATTCTCCCTCGAGCGCTGTACAGCATCTAAGTAAAACTCATAATGACTGCGCAGAGCTGAGCAAACCTGCCGGCGCCGCCTCCGCTTCTTCTTCCGTGGCCTCTGCCTGTCTACCTTAATGAGGAGGAGGATGAAAATAATAAGTCCTGCAGGAAGACACCGGCTGATTACCGCGCTGTTCTTATAGCCTGGTAAGTAATGGCGAGGAGAGGAGAGGGCAGCATATTAAGCCAGACATCGATAATCTTTACACCTTGCGCTGACTATGACAGCCCAGAAAATACAGTTCCTTCCTTGGCTGGCTCGCTTCATGCCATGTCAGCGGCAGTCAGTGTCAGTATCTCTCCTCTTGCCTCCTGCTCTGGGCCATTAACTGACAAGCGGTCTAATGTTTTCAACAGGTTCTAGGCAGTCTCTCCAATATATATATTATATATATACATATATATATATTGGAGATATATATACTGTACATATATGTATATGTACTTAGAGCACTAAGGATCGGAAGAGAAAACAGGTTGCTGTTGCTGCACTGCCCCTGAAGAGGTATATGTTAGATTACATTATTCTACTTGTCATTGTTTTTATACAGATCAAGGAACTCCTAGGGCCTCCAATTACTCTTCCAGTAATTACTTACAGTCAGCTATCTGGGAACAGGTAAATGTTAAAAACTTCTACCATCCCATCCCTGCAGTCCCATCAACCAATTCCTTCCCCTACTGGCCACTCCGGCAGTTCTTCCAATTGACCTAAGGAGATGATGTCAAGCAATGGCTATAAATAGACTGATTCATTCACAGCACTAACTGTCAGTAACTGAGCACAAGTAAGCACAAGCAATTAAACCAGGAATAGGATATCCATTTGGCAGTATACTGACCACCCACAATGCAAAGGTCGCTTGGCTACCACCATGCAGCGAGTCCTATCTATGATACTATCATAGCCATCTGTTACATTAAGTAAAAAGCTTCAGGCTGTGAAGGTTATATGAGCTGTTTGCACAGATGAGGGCTTCTTCATAAGGTGTTTTGAGAGGTTCTTACAGAGGTGTTACATGAATGTCAGATACACCTACCCCTATACACCTGCAATGTCCTGCATACACACACCTCTGACCTCCCAGAACATACATAGTTCTGAGCTCTCATAGAAGCATCTTTATATTGTAGTCTCAAACATTAAAATGGCAATATATATGAAGAACAAAACAGCACTGTAACAACTGGACACAACTGGACTATCTTTACTTTAATACACATAGGTTAAAAGGATGAATTATTTTCCAAGTTAATGACAGTGAACTTAGTGAAGTATGTGAACCATGAAAAACCAGCAAAGACAAACACATTTCTGCATTGCTAATGACAGTTTCCTAAAATGGCTAGAGTAGTTGCAGATTTTTAACCAGAAAATTTCATTCTTTGAATGTGTAAGGAAGAAGAAACATATATCACCTAAATTTACATATAGGGCGTAAACCAAGTTAAACCTGCAACCCAACGTTTGCAATAATAATCCATCAAATCATTAGATACTGAGATTAAAATATACACATAATTATTCCAAGGGTGGTTGATCCAAGTGGAGATTTTCCAGCCATGCCTCCACATGATTTGGGAGGTATTCCACTGAGTAGTCCCTTGACTCCCTTGCCTCAAAATATTTAGTGCAGGCGTTGCCTGCTTCACTTGTAAAGTAAGAAAGTCATGATAAATCTGGGAGACTAAAATTATTTTAACTGGTCAAGAACTTACATTGCATAAGAAATGGTCAAAATAAATTCACGAGAAGCCAGACAAGGTCATCACATATCTGTGAAACATAGAATAACGTTCAATTACAAATCCTGATGAATAAAACGGTCATGAAACATGGTGTGACTGAAACGTGGTCATCAGAGCTTTGGGACAAAAAAATCATCACACGAAATGTCATAACAATACTGACGAAAGAAAATGTCATGAAAAAGCCTCATGACTAAAACAGGTCATTAGAAATTTGGTTTAGGAAACAACAATAAAATATCCTAATTATTACTAGAAGATAAACTTCTGGATCTGCCACATACACATGACAGCCCCTGACAAAAACCTCACAAAGTCAGAAATGTTTAAATGCAACAAATGCACTCAGAAGGCAAATAGACATAAAATGGTCCAGAATGAGTTTTTTCTATTTATATTCCTTGCTGTGTTACTTATCAAACTTAAGTCCTTTACTGTCCTTGTGAAGAGTTTTGCTGTCTAAGAATTTTCTCCTTTAATTTTATTAATGTGCCCTGCAGCATAGGGTTAATTTAAGCTGTCCCCTTGAAGCCATCTACATCAATTATTATGCAAATAGCAAAGTCATGTAACCATTCATCTTAACCAGATTTTCATGGACAAATGCATTGACGGAACCTCAAAGGCATATGAATACGCATGAATAATACGCTCCAATTTAGTATACTCATAAACATTCATGACCCCTAGGTACAGCGACTTAGGTCTGGTCATAGTTAGGTTAAATTTCAACTCATAATTTCCCATAAAAAGACACAGAAACCTGAATCTTCAGAAAATTGTATTTTTCTAATATTTGTGATAGAAACATAAATTCATTACATCATTAATTATTTATATCTGTTTGGAAGATTAATTTTTTTGCAGTTCCTTTTGTTGGTCTGCCTAATCACTAATTTGCTAAGTTTAAATACAAATCCTTTGTCTTCTTTGCATTGTTTTACTGACCAGTGACCACCTACGAAAATGTTGACAGGTATAAAATAAGTCGGCCACTCTAAATGAGCTTTCAGTGGAATGTCAAATGTTCTGCATTTGTCAGTAAATAAGACTTGATGACGGGTTTGATTAGGGATTGCAAAGCAGTGATGTGTCTCTGGATTCGTCCACTGTCGGTTGGCCTGTGTGGGTGGACCTCATCTGGAATTGGACTAATTACCATCATCAGCCTGGATCATATTTCCTTACTAAGCTCTGATGTCGACCTGCTACTGATTTGCAGAATTCTTAATCCTAGGCAGATATGCTAATAAGGAGCTTTACGCCAGATTACTGTGGCACAGTTGTCGATGTTGACAATAACGCATTACGCAATTCTAATTTCAAATGATAGTGCTGTTAATCTGGGATCCTGTTGTTTCGATAATCCATAGAGGGAGGAAAACGATGGAGAAAAATTCTTCAAGGCATTAAGAACCTAATTAACAGCACCCAGAAATCCTCCGTCAGCTACATTAGGACATTAAGTATAGTTGTACACACATAACAGATGTATCCCTGCCCATGGACGTTGGATAGGATCCATAGACGGGTCCTGTATGGAAATATAGATCCTATGGGTCCATGTAGGCATTCTTGCAGGGATATTTTATGTATATTACGTTGATACGTTGATTTTGGTTGGTTTGGTTATTATATTATAATAAACATGTCTTACACACATATATATTATATATATATATTATGCCATATGTCTTATGATAATGGCACCACAGAAGTAATTAGATTAGATCAGTTCTGTTATTGCCTAGACATCTTTACATTTTGACAATTTGTTATGGAAAATATTTAAAATAAGATTGCATGTATAAAGCTAACAGAAACTGATGAATTTTGACACTATTGAAAATTCCCTCATGAATTCTGTTATGAGAAACTAGGTGACTGTTAGCAGGACTTGTCCCTTCTTGTCTCACCTTTGAATGCCTACTAGTACTTTCTTTGAGTGATTGTACTATCAATTGTTATTACTGGTGTCCAATAAACTGACTATTCAAATTTTTTTAAATGTGGAGACATTTTGAAAATAATATGACAGTAAAATTAGAAAAACAGTGAAATTAAAATACAAAAAAAACTGTGGAAGAAAGTATAAACCAAAGTTATTATAGGAAGCATCAAAGGCTTACCAAGCAAATTCTGCATTGTGGGTTTACAGTAGAAGTCTCTTATGGTGTTACAACATAAATTATAATTCTTATATGCCCTTGCAGAATCCATTTTCAGATCCAAACAGGTGGTCTGACCCTGACGAAATCTCATAAATAAAGATATTTG
Organism: Aporrectodea caliginosa; assembly: GCA_020284085.1. Taxonomy (NCBI): domain Eukaryota; kingdom Metazoa; phylum Annelida; class Clitellata; order Crassiclitellata; family Lumbricidae; genus Aporrectodea; species Aporrectodea caliginosa. The sequence goes on from JACEVL010000849.1 coordinate 923,784, forward strand.
CACAAACAGTAGACACTTTTGCCGAAAAATACAAATAGACTAAACCGATGTTGCTGAAAACAAGGCTTGCTATGAAGACAAAGTGGTTTTGCATATGGTTCCATCAGTCAGTTTACAGAATAAACATAATGAATTAACTCAGACATCCCCACAAATAGCAAACAGAACATGCTCAATACAATGTATGCAGAGGCAAATTATGTAGACTGTTACCATAATTAATAAACCTCATCTAATCTAGTGTGGCGTTTATTTTATACTAATGTCATTAAGTCTTGAACTTCAAATGTAGAATGGGTCGGCACTCTGTTAAACTTTTCCCTTGGTCACATATGTTTTTCCCCAAAAAGCATTGGTTTGCACCAGAGTCACCATGTTTTGAACTGCACAGGCATCCAGTCAATATTCACTTCAATGTCATTCTTCCTAGAAGGTATACAACTTATTCGTTTTCAATCTTCTTGTCCATTTTATTGTTCAATATTTGGTGTCATTTATCCACCCACTAACATGTTTTGACCATTAACCAACTCTTGTGTAGCTGATCAGTTGGAATAATCATAGTAATGTCACTGGACTTTCACAGAATACGTTTAGGAACCTCTTAAAGTGCGCCCTAAACTGCTTCTGGCAAATGGAAAACCCTCTGACCTCCTTTAACACAAATTACAAAATCAAATGTGGGTTAAAAGATACAGCGGCTTTTAAATAGGTTCTAAAGTAAGCAAATGTTGAAGGCAAATAATTTGGAAAATCAGAGAGAAAACTACTAGAAAAACTTGTGGATGTTCAGGGCACACTCTTTTAATATCATCAAAGCATCAGACCTAATGAAGAAACCGGTATATAAACTATTTACAATGGCTGTGATAAATGTGAAGAAAGAGTGGATCTTCATATTTTGAGAATGTAATCTTGATTTAGACTGGATGGGTACCTTTATCTTTATAACAATGATCTCATGTACAATGGCTGACCAGAGACAAGTGTGAATTTAATGTGATCTTTAAGAACAATAGTGTGTTCTTGCCTGTATACATGTACATTTAAATTTGTGATTTTACAGTTTTTAACTTTATACTATTAGTAGTTTGTTCTGTGAGAGCCTGAGAGGCACTGTATTACAGTGCCGTTCACATTACAATCTACTAAGGAGTAGGCGTACTGTGTATGAGTGTTTTAGAGCGAAGTTGTCAGATTCTTCTGAGATGAAACAAGCACAATAGAGAAATTGCAGCTATTTGAGAGTTTAGGGAGAGTGTAACGACGACTGCGAGATCACAAACAGTAGAGGATAAGGAGAGTAAAAAAAGAGGGAGTAGAAAGCAAGAGCAGCACACTATAGGAGCTAAGAGGAATGGTCAAACCAGACAAGCTCGGATTTGTCATGATTAAGTCTGACAGACTCCATAGCATAAAGTCATCAATATAGGTGCAAAGTCTCTTTGTAGCATCTGTGACCTCGTTTAGCCTAAGATGTAAACAGTTTGGTACCTTCCGCATCATGGAAAGAGTGGCGTTATAATGATAAAAATCATCATCAAATTACCATTATCATTATCAACACTATAACCAGCATCAATAGCACCATCAACATCATCGTGATTTTCATCATCATGAAGATGGACTGAGACAACTCACGCAATTTCAATTCAAACTGAAATGGGAACCAAAATGGGAATCAATAATCTAGGACTCCTTCCTACCAAGGGTTATTCCTAAGAGCGAGGCTTGTATAGATGGGTAAGAGTAGAGCAGCTGGACAAAGGCCGGGTCTTTACTATAAAGGCATTGATTGAGTTATCAGGTAAAATTATGACCATCTTGAGTACCACAAGATACTACCAAGAGAACAGTCTCAATGAAATTTCATCACTTGTAATGTAATGTAATTGAACATTCAAATAGCATCCCTTCAAGAAATCTACTCAGAGGCGCTCTCTGTGCCAGCCTACATGATGCTAAATGTCATTACGAATGAATATATTACATCAGTTAGCAAAACAATGCACAGTAACCCGAAAGAGTCAACAGTGGCATGCCCACGCACACACGTGGAACCCACCAACGGATTCCCATCGACAGCTGGAAAAAGGCATGGATGTTCAGAGTCTCTGGGCCAAGTTGCGTCTATAGTGCATTATTAAGTCTTGCAAACGTATGAACAGTCCGTGGTGACAGACATACAGAATCGTCAAAGTGCCAGGTAAAACCGCAACTATGTCAAGTGACATTTGATACAGCTCCGACTAGCAAACAATATAAAGTCCTGGATGAACAAATAAAATCCCGAGACAGTCCGCTGGACTCCTTATCTACATCATCCCATTAAATAATCGTTAAATGGCTAGTTATATCGGGTGGCAACGCTGCTGCAGAATTCCATGGCAACGGCACTCCAATGCAGGTGCAGCTGTGCATTCCTAGAGTCTTTATTTAACTGACTGCTAACAAATACCCATAGTTCACCAGAACTGGAAATGAACCACCACGACATCCACGTTGTGTCATCATATTTGCGACCTGGCTCGCAGTAATGTTAGACGTAGCATTTAGTGCATTTCTGGCCAGCAGACAAAGTGCAGTTATAGATCCAATAGATTCCATCAGTCTATCTGTTCCTTTCTGACTAGCTGCTGCCTATTTGTGTCATTCCACGAAATTTGTGATCCAGCTTTTATGATACAATTTATATTTTCTTTGTTTATTCTCCATTTGGCATTGATCTTAATTAAAACAACAGGGTTCTCCCAAATAGCCTCAGAGTAAAGCTTGCAATGCACCTAACATGGCCACAACTTGGCACCACCAGTTTCTGGGGATATTTGGAAGTAAATATGCTGACACTTCTTTTTAAAACCACCCCTAGACAGAAAATCTGCACTAGCTGTCATCCAATTCCAACTCTCATGTCGTCATCAAGTCTATTGTCTGTGCTTTTGGACACATCTGTCACCATCAATACCAGAAATCACTATATCCGCATTGAACGCCTTTCCTAATTGTTTGGAATCTCTGATACTGTTCTGTCTTGGATCAAGTAATACCCTTTTCTCACTCATCTAATCTTCACACTCTGCAGTATTTGTCAAGTTCCGTTCTCAGTCCCCTTCTGTTCATTTTTTAAACCTCCCCACTTAGCAAACTCACTTCCAAATCCTCGCTTGAGCAACATCTTTATAATGATGCATACAATTTTTCGTATCTTTCTCCTCTCGTGCCATTTCAGGACACCAAATCATTTATGCAACATCATTATTAAGATGCAAGAATGACCACTAACTCCCTGTGCCTAAGCCATCGTAACTGGCCTCCACAAACAAACACACTAACGTATCCTCCAGATCTGACTTAAATGTAAATCTTCTAAATTTCACAAAAGACAATAGCCAAACTTCTCCTGTGCCTAACTCTTCTTCAGCCCACAATCTTGAAATCATCGTTGACAAACTGCTTACCCTTTGCCAACCACATCACTCAGTTTAATCATACGCTTGGTACATACATATTTCTGACCTTCCTTGATTCGCCCCACACTTGATTTTACAACTGCCTGCACAATAGCAGCCTCAGTTGCTCACACAAAACTTGACTACTGCCACTTTGTTTATTCATAGCATCCAATCATCTCAAACAAAATGTCTACAAACAATCCAGAATGCTCTTGCCCATGCAGTCACCAAAACTTTCAAACACCACCACATAGACCCATTTCTCAAATTACTTCATAGACTTAAAGTTCCTTAGCACATCCACTGCAAATTGTAACTCCTATTCCTTTCAAACCTTTCAATGCTCTTACATATGCCAGCTTTCTCTCTCCAACCACTCAGATCATTTTTCATAATTCCATACTCTATATTGGTCTCCAGTCTCCTCTCTCTTAAGTTCTGCACTGCTCCTTGACCAGCTCTTTGGAGTAAAATTTCTACAGCACCCAAAGAGTTAAGTTGCATGAACCAGCTTATTCACAAGTGCTCAGTCAAAGCAAAATCAATAGGCAGCTGAGGTCAAGATCGATTCCAGGTCAAGATCCACAGGCATGTATATATTTATGTATGTATGTATGTATTTATTTATGTAGGTATTAACGCATTTAAGTACAGGTATGTATGTGTCTTACATATATGTATATTGGACTGTCTTCCTAACTGTTCTCCCACATACCTTTAAAGAAGCATATTAGTATGTCTCAGAATGTGCCTTTTTGCATCTGTAATGCCTGTGTTCCCGTCTCTGAAAAGGTCCTATATATCCAGGTGCATACTAGGGAATGTAATCCCGGGATCCCGGATCCCGGGATCCCGGAACATTTTCAAATCCCGTAATCCCGGGATTGACGAACTTGGAATCCCGGGATTACGGGATTACAAAAATCGCGTTTTTTGGGTTAAAATTACATGATTTACAGTCTAATTCTTCCTTGGGCGATAGACGCTAATACGACAGATAATTAATTAGCAGAGGACCTAGTAAGACTACAGAGTGCAGACGTACCCTTAATTGCTGCCTTAATATCAGGGAGCTGCAGCGGTGCACCCTGCTGCCGTACTACTGCTAGGCTGGCCTGCTACTGCCTGGGTTCCTCGCGTTGCGGTCGGTCGCACTGACCGTGGCCATCTGGTATTCTCGACCTGATTTCGGGCCGTGGTATCACTATCAACTACGAAGTATCAACACATCCCTGCTGCTGCCAAGACAGTGTCACTACCTAATGAGTCATAGCTCGAGCTCAATTCGCGGTCGAAGTAGACAAGGCGTATTGCATTAGCCTACTGTTATTTGACCTACTATGACTGTCATCGTCTAAGACGATGACAGTCATATAGAATAGCGTTTAAAAACTAATTTAGTTAAATATATTTCATAGATTTCATAAATAATAAACGTCAGTTGAGGCGGAACGTGCATTTTCGGCGGTACCACGGTAGGTGTTCTATGTTATAAGATAAGCTCAAGGCTAGGACATTCTACTGTTGACACTTTTACGTTTCTTGCGATCATTGTAGGCCTATCGTAAATAATTTTTAATAATACATGGACATTGAACTTTTAACGTTTCATTTTAAGTAACAAGTTAACAATACAAAGCCACAACGTTCTAAAAATCATTATCTTTAGTACACAACTGCGTTATAGCATTACATATAGGGACCTATATTATTCTAGTCAAGACGAATTTTCCTTGCAAACGTCAATCCCGGGATCCCGGGATCCCGGGATTGATTCATTTCTAATCCCGTAATCCCGGGATTGGCAAAATGCTCCGGGATTACATTCCCTAGTGCATACAGGAGCGTAGCCAGACCTAAATTCAAGAGGAGGCAACTTCACAGACCATTGGCAAAATTCTGGTAATTGGGGTCATTAGTCAATAGAAGTTCCAATATATAAAGAAAGCAAGAGGAGGCAACTGCCTCCTCGTGCCTCCATGTAGCTACGCCTATGGGTGCATGCAAGTCTGTCAAGTTCTCATTGTATTAAAATGCAATTCATACCACCTAGGTAAATCAGGAACCTGTAGTCAACAAGTCTGTGACCTGCAGTCCAGTGCCATATGCTTCATCAACTGTCACAGAATGATGCAATGCATTGAGTACACAGTAGATCTACCTGTCACTTAAAATCCAGTCTAACATACGGTGAGCATGCATTTCATTAGTCAGGCAGATTATCGGGGTATTCCAACATTCCTGTTTGACAAGAACTCGGCCATCCTGCCTGCTATCCTTCTCTACCTTGTGCTTTGCTTCAGACTTCTTATTCATTTGGTAATGCATTTATTTCCAATTTAATTAGAAATGCATGCATCATAAAGGACCTATAATAGAACTATTTTTCTTAGTTTAGTGCCTGCTCAATGCATGGTCAGGTTCAACTGGTTTGAATAAACTCCCATGTAGCAGAACTTTATCTAATTTTACCCAAACACCCTCAAATTAATTCCTAACTCCTTTTTTCAAAACCTTTGATATGGCCATGTAGAGTATTTTATTACATAACTAAATGGAAAACCACTCTATACCAGGTAAAATCACTTGATGCATGTTACCTAATGGCATTTTATATACTGGTTTAAAGTTACCTGTATTTTTAAACTGCTGCAGAAACAAGAATCTTAGACTTTGTCTACACTGTTCGTATAAAATATTCATACACAAAGCATGCCTGACTAAACAGTAAATCCAACTTACCCAATTTTGAACATAAACAATGTTTATGTTTTCTCTTCAACTCACAGTGCACTATCCCAAATTCATTTAAGCTTTGATGTATCTGACCCATGCGTAGAAGCTATTGCACGAGCTGTGCAAATTTTAGGACTACATTAGATCAGGTCAAATTTCCATTCACAGCATCACTCCGGTATCTTCCTGAAGACTACCCAAAATTTGAGCGACTTTGTCTTGAAGCTGACACCCGTCTTTTCTCTGCGGTCCTGATGAACCAGGGCCACATACTGCATAGTTTACTTCCACCAAAAAGCCCCAACAATATACCCTGCGACCGCGATCGCACGACCATTGTGTACCTCTTGCAGATAATTTACAGCGAAAGACGTTTATTGTTAGAATGTTGTACTCGTATTAACATTAACTGTTGATTGTTATTAAGATGTATGTACACCAGAGTGCGGATATGCAATTGGTTTTATTAAAGAATATACTTACTTACTTACTTACTTCACATCCCACCTAGAACGCCTGACGAACAAACTAAAACACTCTGGATGTATTCACACAGATTCCCCTTCTGCAAAAGTTCTTGCTAATGAAGCAGACACTTCACTATACAAAGCTGTTCTGTTAAATAAGAATCATTCACTCAGATGCCTTTTCCCCAACCAACTTTTCACCCCTGATCGATTTACCAATCGACCAGACCTTTGCTAGGCGATCGGCCAAGGAGATCGATCGATCGATCGCCTCAAATGAGAAGCTCTGTATACACATGTTGTCTAATGTGCAATGAATCCTTCAACAACAGATTTTAGGAGCATATTTAATTTCGTCTGTAAAACGACCATACTAGAAGGCATAATGCTTAATGTCCCTCTAACAGACTATCTTAATCGTTCAACAGTTAGGATTCATCTTGAGTTCAATGTTGTTATGAGTGTACAATTGTTATTCTTCCAGCTTCACACACAGCTCTTACAATGTGGTACTGCTATTTTCCAGCAGGGTACCATTCCGTGAACAACAATTGAACAACTTCTCTAGACATGTAGCAGCATGATTCCCTCAACTTACTGAAAATCACAAAGTTAGCTGAAATGATAAGCTCAGATACAATGATACCTGCAAGTGCAAATCCTGGACATTGCTCTACAAATCATAAATCATGCGTGACCGCCAAAGCCAAAACTCCTGCAGGTGCACTGGCACAACCCTGAACATAAGGACCTGGCAGATCCTTAAGAAACAGGTGGCCATAGAATGCACTGCTGTCAGTTAGCAGTCAGCACAACTGTAAAACAGTTAACATAGTTCCTCGTCCTACTCAGCTAAAGGCTAAGAGAAGGCAACACATGCACCGCAGTCTCAGCCTCTATATCTCTAAGGAGACTATCATTTTTGGTTATCTGTTTATGATCCGATTGTATTCGCTCCTGAGTAGATTTCTTGAAGGGGCGCTATATAAATCTCCAGAATGAATGAATGAATGTATTAATGCATAAGCTCATACACATAAGACACACATGCATACATACATACATACATGTACATATAATACATATAATATATGCGTATAACATCCGTTTCTTAAATTACCGTAGGTTGTATGATTGCTTCAAAGTCTACATCACCAAGAATTGTCCTAATACGAATTCGGTGAGAATTTAGAACTTTAGTCGACATTACTAATAAAATAATAACTTTAAACACCACAGTTCAACTTTCTCGAGGTCTGACCTACATGAACTCTACACACAAACGTGACTAGAACCAGTTTAAACTGACATATAAAGTATGTGACGTAACGATAACCTAGCCTCGATCTCACCAATAACTGTAATTTGATTTTTATTGAACACTAACAACATTCGAATACTGTGGTTCAAAGCAAATATTAATGTGCATCCAAGGTGAAACCAAAGAAGAAGTCCTGTTAACAGGGTCACCTGATTTCATATAACAGATTTCACGATGGTGTTTTGTATTGTGTTGTATCTGGGCATTTATACAGCGCCTCCAGCAGTAATGACTATTCAGAAGTGCTCCCAGTGTGAGCACTTCGAGGAGTGCAATATCCAATGAAGCTTAGAATCCAGGAAAGGATACAGAATTTCACACATCTGAGCAATAAATTTCCAAAAAGAGGAGCACAATCTTATAATGCCAAAGACATCGAGGCCAGCCAAACACTCTTCTCACACAAAACATTGAACTTAAAAATTTGCTAATACAGTGTTTGAAAAGTTGCTTGCAATTCTTCAAACCAGAAACTGAAACATGATGCTGTGCACACACAAGAATACCAGCTGACAACATTTTTCCAGGTACACAAAGGTTGTGTTTGATTTGCTGGTGCACTAGAAAAGTTCTACATCCAGAAGAACTGCAACAACATCATTTTTGACAGGGATTTATGTAGCAGTACTTCTTGAAAACTATCCAGTCTCGTTACAGAGTATTAACAAAGATTATTAGAAAACAACTATACAGACTATTCAGACAATGATTTCAAAATACGTCAATAGTAAAACCGAAAAATAGTCACGAACAGTGTTGAATAGTTATAAGAGAAAGCGTGCGGAGTGTAAATAAGCTGCGAAAGGCAAAGAAATTGCTGCAGGAAAATGGCAGCTGCGTTCTTCAGAAAATCGACCTATTGCTTGGGATACACGGAAAATTGGAGTGAATCGGTTGAAGGTGGAGTGGGTCAGTGTGCTTTGTTTAGAACTAACAACATGTGTCCTCCTGAAAGGAAACCTGGTAAGAAGCAGCTCCGGCGGAGATTGCATAATTTATGGCCACGCTAGAACATAAGCACCTGTAGTCGAGACCTAACCGATAGATTGGCTGAAGCAACAGACATGATACATGACCTGTTTCAGCTCACTGCAAGCTCTTCAGCAAACTAGTTATCGTCCATGGCACGCACAAATATATCTCGACATATATATCTCCACATGTCTACAATTGCATCTTCTCATTAGAGAATATGGACTACATAATAAAGGCTGTCTGCATAACCTCCACAATCTCGTACATATACAGACTGAAGTCATAAACGGTGAAAACTTGGAACAGTGAAAACACGACAATTAGTTGTCACAGTTACCATGAAAAGCATGAAACAAAGTACTTAAACCTTATTAACATGATTTTGATACTGATAAAAGAAACTGTCATCAAAAGTTTACAATGACTGTTGATGAAATCAGCTTTGGGAGAGTGCATGGATCAAGAACTGCGCAAAAGAAACCAGTTTTTAAGTCATGACAGAAACCTTAAATCTGACCAGTTTGGCCAGTCAGAACCTGAATTAAACCAGTTCTCCCAAAAAATGCACGCACCGAGCAGAACACAAATAAAACCGTTTAATTTTCAACTGGTTGCAATAATTATCAGAATATTCTTGTAGGTTCTAAAAATAATAAAATTTATGATCATCTACACCAGGGGTGGGCAAACTACGGCCCGCGGGCCAGATCCGGCCCGCCAACGCTTTTTATCCGGCCCGCCAACACATTTTATCTGGTTCATACCATTCTTCGGAAAAGTAAAAAAGTCATAAAATTCAGACCGCAAGAGGAATTCGTCATGCTGCTTTCTTATTTGCTATTCCGGTTTGTATTATTCGCATCCACTTACATCTGTGAACAAACATTTTCAACTATGAAGATAAACAAATTCAAGTAAAAATCTCAGTTAGCTGATCTAAATTTGAACTCGATAATACGAATGTGAACTTAATCTCTCGAAGCCGTTATTATCGGCTTCTCCAGCTCCGAGTGGTTTCTCGCTCTTTCTCATGATGCCCTAGTGGCTCTTGTACATGCTTTCGTTACTAGTCGAATTGACCATTGTTGATCGACTCTCGTTGGCCTCATCTTGGAGTTCTGGGGCGACTAGATCGGGTTCTGTGCTCGACTGCTTGGCGCATTGTGCGAATTCCAAAATTCCAAATTCGCCTCTGTCTTTGCCAACATGCGTCATGTGTTGCACTTGCTGCCTGTGGCCCAACGGATCTCATACCGGATTCCTGCTTTGGTTTCACGCTGCACCCTCGGCTGTGCTCTATCTTGCTTCTAGGTGTGATCTCTGCCACCCAGTGTCCGACGTTGTAGCAGGCCCTCCATCTGGAAGGACCTACCATAGGAGCTGCGTTTACTACCTCTGACCAATCTAACTGGGTTTTATAAATCACTTAAGTCTTTTTTTCATTAACCGTCGCTCGGCTAGGAACACCCTGAGTAGGTTTGTTGAAGGTGAGCTATATAAGCGCCAAGAATTAATTAATGCAACCAGTGCAATCACTCTGCATTAAGGGAAAATTGTTATGCATGTTCATTGTTCACAGTTGCATACGTCTCACAAGTTACAGCCAAAGTACAATTAATTTTAATTCGGTAAACTTTTTAAATTTTAGTTTTTATTAAAAGTTTGAAATTTTGTATCTGGCCCCCCGAATTTTTTTTGGAGTTTAATGTGGCCCAATGTGCCAAAAGTTTGCCCACCTCTGATCTACACAATATTCAGGTTAATGATCCCTCAGAAAGTTCCTTGAATTACTAAACAACACTGTTAACACAGTTTCAGTGACCCAGGTGCTGTGTGACTGAGCAAGTCTACCACATCCCTCATGTTGAATGCTAGGTCAAAGTAAGTTAAGTATTTTCCTACACGTCTGTCTGTCTTGTCTGTCTATCTGTCTGTCTGTCTGTCTGTCTGACTATGCAATTATCTGTGTATCTCTCTTTTTACAAGGCAGTCAGTCAGCCATCCAGCCAGCCAGTTTGTCCCTGTACATCTGTGTGTCTAAGTGCATCTACCTGTGTCTACTTGCTTATCTGTTTCTATGCATGCAACATGCATGGCTGCCTACCTGTCTGTCTGTCTGTCTGTCTGTCTGCATCTGCCTGACTATTTCTCACTACACTTGTCTGTTTATTTCTTGGAGTCTAACTCAGTCATTCAGTCAGCCAGCCATCCAGTCTGTCAGCCAGTCAGTCTGTTTGCTTACTTTCCTTTCTGCCTATCCATCTTTCACTGATATTGGGCCATACCCTTCCCTTTCCCAACTCCTATTACCCCATGAACTATTTCAGCCAACTAGGATTTGGTTCTTAACAAGTGCTTACCATCAGATTGCAGGTGTTGCAAAGGTAGAAGTCAAATGCAGGTGATGCATGCACCTCTATGTAGGAATGGAAGTAAGAACAGCCACTTCACTAAAAATCATCTAGACATTTACTGCAATCTATAACTGACTGAGATAGTAGTGGCTGGGATGGTCCAACCTCCTAGACCGAGTAAAGGGATATAGTCCAGAACCAGCGGCTGACCCCACATAAACTATTTAAACTAATAACGGCCAATGTAGCTGCACAGCTACAGCAGCTGCTGAGTGAGACCAACCAACAACCACTGTGCAGCAGCTGAAGCCAAAATAGAGACCCAGCAGCGCTCTGCAAATGAGGCAAAGAGGGAAGTCGCAAGGTAGGGATGGAGGCAAGGAAGGCAGCGCAGAGGAGGCACAGGTGGAGGTAACAGTATGTCATCTTCTGGCTCTCACACCTCTATACCTGTGCATGTGTGCTGCTCTCACTTTCTTCATAAATCTACCTTAGGACGCTCTTCCACTCTCTTGGCTTAACTGTCTGTATTTCTGACTGTACGTCTGTCTGCCTTTCCGTATATCTGTCTGCCTTTCTGTATATCTGTTTGCCTCTCTGTATATCTGTCAGCCTCTCTGTATATCTGTCTGCCTGACTGTATATCTGTCTGTCTATAATCTTTTCTCCCATCATCAACACTTGAAATAGTGCATGTTCAATGCAGCCACTAATACAACAGTGGAATATACAATTTTCATTGATCATGATCATTGTCATCATAATCATCATCATCTTCCTCCTCATCATCACAATCACTATCATCATCATTATCATCACCTCATCATCTCGTAAATTAGCAGATAGTTGCATAATTAAACCTAAAATAAAACGTGGAAATGATAATTTAATCCTTCCTCAAACCATTGTAGTTGACCTTCAGAGTTGAAGTCTGCAAAAAGGAGAAATTGTACAACCTAAGAACACGCCTTAATGTTATTTTGGTTAATGCAAGTCAGCTTGTTATGCACTACTTAAGAGCCTCAGAGTCTCAAAGCAACTGAAACTGTTTAAGTCAAATGTTGCACTCAACTGCACTTGTGCTCATCAAACAATCCACAACAAACCTGTTGCAAACTTCTGTCTTAGTTCTCATCTCTTGATCCTTGATATCATGTCCAGCCCTTATGGAAAATATAACTAGGAAAATTCCTGGGATAAACAAGTCCCTTGTGAATGCAGATATCAAATATCACCTCATGAAAGCCCTGGATAAACTGCTTCCTGACATTAGCTTATTGACTGGATATTTTTTGTGCTTGAAAAGAGATGCACCTACATATAGAAAACGACATTTTACAGGTTTCAGGCTCTAATGTAATGTGATGTTATGGATTATTGCTGATATTTTGCATTAGTGCAATGAAATAGATCAAACTTCTTATACAGCAGTGCAACATACAGTGTACATTACATTAATTTGCATATTTAAGACGTTCTTTACCTTCTCATTCCATCATTGACCTTGTTGGAATGTTCTTGTGATATCAAAAACTATCCAAGCATGTGGGTTTACTCTGAACAGTGATCAAATGACAAGTCTTTGCAAATCTTGTTTCTACTATATCAGGGCAATATGTCACAAAAATGATGTCTGCTTTAACAAACGATTTGTCACAGACAATAGCCTGCCCCATTGTCTGCTCTTGCCTTTATATGACAACTTGGCTTTTTGCAGGTATCTCAGATCTGAAAGTCAACAGGCATCAACACATCCAAAATTCTCTGGCTTGCATGGTGCTGTGTGCATCTTCTTGCACAGACTCCTTAACCTGACTCAGTCAGCACATTCGCTTTCTGCAAAACTCAGAATAAGAAATTAACTGGCTTGTCTGACCTATACAATCCTTGCAAGCATTCCTACCTACCTTTTCCCACTATAGTACCTCTTTACATCCCTCCCACGGGTATGGGTCTCTTGGCTGAGCCACAATGAACAATGTCATGGGTTCTCGTGCATTCCATGTTGCTACTCCTAAGCAGTAGAACCGTCTACCAATTAATGTTTCTCCGATGCTCGAAGTCTTCTCAGATTGAGATTCACATTCTGTAACCTTGTTCACATTACAACTATCTGCAATTATAATAACTGATACATTTCAAGGAACATTGTACTTTTAAGTCATAGGCCCTACTCTAAATTGGTCGATTGAGAACAGTACTGTTAGTCGCAGAGGCCAGATGGTAGATAGTCTCCTCTAAACAGAGGGTCGAGCAACAGCGATATTTGGAGATTACGTTGTATACGATTACTTGACACCTTTAGTACTGTGGCCAAGTTGACCGCATTTAGACCTACCTGTCATCGCTTGGATCCTCTTATTGAGCGCTGCGTAGTCCAGGAACTCCAGGGTCTACTATCAGCGTTGGATGGGAAAGCATTTGTTGGGCTGCGAGCGTTTGGGGCCGTCCATAAATGACGTCACGCACCTAGGGGGTAGGGGGGTCGGAAATTTGTGACGATGTGTGACATGGGGGGTCTGAGTAGTGTGACGTCACATCAGGTCTATGTGATTAAATTTAACAATTAACAACAATTTAATTTTAACAACAACAGCACTCATTTTGAGGATTAAATTTTCATAATTTTTTTCATTATTTTAAAGTATACGGGCACCATTATTAATAATTTTCTAATTATTTCAATATTTGGTCACCGTTAGATTTTAAAATATTCATGTTTTCGCTATTTGTTCCATGAAGGAGCATTTTGCTTCGCCATAGAAATTGGTTTTAGGGGGGTCAGAGCTTTGTGACGTCATTTTCAGAGGGGGTCTTACATCTTGTGACGAAGTGTGAGGGAGGGAGGGGGTTAAAAATCGGCCAAAATAGCGTGACGTCATTTATGGACGGCCCCTTTGTAGTAAACTCGTCTTTCGCGACTCTGTTATCTGAGCATTGCCCGCTTATTAACCTTTTGTTCTCAAATGCTTTTAACACAATATAGTTTTGCCGTAGGCAGTGTTTGTGAGATACTTAAAACTTAAAAGGCGCCATACGTACAAGCACAAGCACTGAAATTGTGAATGAAATGTATTCAAATCTATAAATAGCCAATCCAGAACTGGAAGAGGGAGGAGCAAATTTTATTGCAGTCGATGTGTTGTACTGAGAAGTTGTCGACAACCTGCTTTCAGTCAAGACATTTGAAAAGCCAGTTTCATGCTATGAAGCTGCCAAGAGTTTCTGATGACCTGTTAAGTCTTCACCTTTTTCAGCTGATTTCCCGGGGTTTCCTGGTTCTTACCTACTACCTTGAAATTCTTTATTTTCACTTCATTTAAATTTTATTTTCACTTTCACATTTTTGCAACATCTTTGCTTAGTTTTCCTATTTTCCTAGTTTTATTTCCTGTTTAAGTATCATCATATCCGAATATACCTCAAAATATCTGTGGGCAACAAGTTTGTAGGGAATCTCAGTGACATGTCCCTGGCAATAAAATGGGCCATGGACTCTTGAGGTCGGGCCATGGACTCTTGAGGTCAGATGCAGGGATCGGTCCAATCCGGTCAAGCCCCCTTTGCTTGAGATGTAAGCATTGCATAGCTAACAAACTTTCATGCAGTGTTTTCTTAATTTCAGAGTGTTTTAGAACAGAATTACATGCACACGTCCAGCAGCTTTAATATTTTCTGAATGCACGCTGAAATAATTATAATTAAATCACTCATCTTTTTCTTTTGCTGTGGCTGGGCTGGGAGCGCTCCTGAGTAGATTTCTGGAAAGGGTGCTATATAAATCTCCAGAATGTATGTATGAATGAATGAATGAATGAATAATTATTAGACAGATTTAGTGTACATGATTATAAGCATGGGTAGGGTTTGATATCGTTACAAAACAAACAGTTTCACAGACCAGCAAGAAATCAAATTATTTTTAAATTGATCCGATCTATTTGTTGACAGTTTTAGTTGCTTACTCAATGTTGCATGTAGTAAATTTCACCAAAGTTCTCAGTCCACAGCTTTCCTATATTTCATTGCAGTTGGAAACAGCAAGAAATTGCTCTACTGTTGCAAATGTTCAAGTAGTCACTGCTTGTTACACGTTTAACTCTAGGCAAAACCCTAATAACTTTTGAATGAATGCATCCAATGAGATCTTTTCCACCAACAGGATTAATTATCATATACTTGCTTCTGTTAAACTATATGTATAACATATAGCCTGTATACCTTAGTCTTAATGCTCAACAGCATACACTTCTTAAAGCTTCTACACTCAAATGTAACATCTTCTAAACTACAGACACTAGCATGCCTAAGTATGATGGCTGATGATCAGCTGATACCTGGTACTCAATACCTGTGACCTCAGTGATTTTCAAGAGACTGGCTGATATCTACATATACATATACATACACATACATATATATTTATATATCACATTATAAGTAAGTAAGTAAGTATATCCTTTATTGATCCAATTGCTAACCGCACTTTGGTATACATTATACACACATACCATGGGATATGGTAGCCAATTGGTTGAGCCTTGCAATGTGGGGAGTACAGGTTTGAGCCTCCTCTGAGATGGTTACTGTGTAGGGAACTTGAGCCAGTCCTTCACTCACAATTGCTCAGCACCATCAATTGATGCTTGGTCATTGTATAGTGGCACTTAATAAATGCATAATAACAGACATATGCAATTTACATTCGTAGGTTACATATTACAATTAACTCCGGTGTTAACTCATTCAAACATGCCTAGATTTCAGCCTGGTGATGGCAGTCATGAATCTCATAGCTAAATTCACAGGGCCAAGCTTAAAGCAAAGTCTCAGACAAAGGGTCAATGGCCAGATTTACCTCTCTGGAAACACCCTATATTGTTTTTCATATTCATAAATTAATTATAATACATTTCTTGCATCTAAAAATTAGCTTTCAATTATGTCTGGTGGTTTGAATGTAAAAATGATTCAAAATGAAAACAAAAAACATGTTTGTTGAACGAAACAAATGTCTTGGACAAAGTCAAGCATAAATTATGACCATTTAGATATAAGAAAGCAAATAGCAACCCCACCTTAATACAAAAAGTTACAGAGCTCAAACAGGTTGAAATTTATTAACCAAACATGTGCACACTGTCATAAGTAATTCCATATAAGAATACTACCAAGTGAATTTATTAGAATCAAAACTCTGAATCTAAGAACAGATGCTAGCAGTCATGACATTGTGTCATTGTCTATTTTCTCCTTTCTTCTGTATAAAAAGTGAATGGGACTTGGGTTAGAAGAGTTCTAAACTAAAGGTCTAAAAAATGCCAAATAACTTAAATAAAAATTTCTTTGTCATTACATTGCATTTTTACCCTACTACAGAATATCAAGTGTCAAATCTATCAGTATGTTGGAAATAAATCTGCAGACAGTGGCTTCAATTTCATAATTAGGAAAACGAAACCAGCATAAAAACTTGCAAATATAACACCAATTAAACGAACAGTCAACTCTTTAAAAATAATATATTAACTACAAAAGATTAAATAAAACTTTGCACTTTGTAAATGTCTGAAGACCAATAACGAATGACAGACTCTGATGGCAGACCTAGAAAACAGTTTTACATACACAGGGTGAATTTCACGCAAGTTCAGAACCTAGTAGGCGTAGATTTTACATTTGTGAACCTCCTTGTCTGGGCATTCTCGCTCTTTGTTGTAGTAGTAGAAGCTGCCATCTTGGCGCTGAAGCTTCTTCACGTATCCGTTGTGAGGCCAGCGATCCACCTGCACAATTCCAAAGGCAGTAGTTACGAACATAGCAAGTAAGAAGAATTACCTTCAAAACATACAAACTTATGCAAACCTAAGCTTTAGTACCCATTCTAATATCCAGGATTACATGTTTATACAGTAAACTTATTTGAATTTCTATCACTTTTTGAAAAGGACTGTTTCATTTTGAATATGTAAACAAAGCCTGGAACTAGATAACAAAGGAGGGGTTGATCATGTTCTACATTGTAGGAAATTTCTGACAAAAACTGTGTTGCAACACATGACTGAATGAGGTAATAGTATACACCAGAACTAATGGACACAAAAAGCCATAAGTAGATGGATCCTTTATAAGGAATAGTCACAAACAAGAACCTTTCAAAGTTGCCTCAGAGATATATACAGTAAACCTTTGTTACATCAAAATCAATGGACCATCATCAATAGTTCGCTATATCTGAGGTTTGAACTAAGCAGGATATCTACAACAATCATTATCCGACTCCACATGAACTCAAGTGTCATAAGTGACATAAACCTTAAATACATGTATTACAAATCCAGTTTTGGTAATAAGAACGACTGTTAAAATAAAACAAAATAATTGAAAACATTTTACATGTATCTAATTATTTTATAAATGGAAAACAAACTCTGAAACATGCTCAATGACTACAAAACTGAACTGGGCCACTCTCAGACCTGATAATCATACCAAACCTAAATATTTTTTGGCAGTTGGCTCAAGGTATGACACAAGGAATGATGCACTTCTAAGTTCTAAGTCTTGGTTGCCGAGAGGGTCAGTCAATTAAGACTACATGTACTCTCATATCACTTTTCTTTCATAACTTAACCTCATTTGTGATCCAGGGAATCAAAATGAGTCGGATGTCGGCAATTTACATTGGTAGTAAACAGCAAAATATAATCAGAAGTCACTTGCTCATTTTCAGATTTTAATGGAAATGGGCTAAAGAAATTTTTTTGCATTTCTGATATCTCACATTTGATGAAATTCATTGTTTTAATCTGTATTTTCAGGATTTTGTACAGGGTATAGTTTTAGTTCTTTTGATTACATATTAAAATCAATAAAATAAATTTCCAAAAATTGGACACATAAGCATTCGTAACTTTGTCAAAAGTAAGGTAGAACCAAACTTTTGGTGTCATTTTAATGCAAAAATGTGGTCTTTAAGAATAATTTTATGTAAAATACTCATATTCTAAAATTTCCAACATGTAACTCATTTTGATCCCTTGGGTCACATTTTAGTGACCTAGAACTTAACCCTTTAACGACGTAATGGATTAGTTTTCCATGAATTTTAGTGCACGCTCATCATTAAAGTGTTAAAGCCTCTGAAAGGCGAGTGTTCCATGGCTACACTTAAGTAATACTGACTCTGCTACTGTGCTACATGTCTTCATGATACAGTCTCCTTTATTATCTTTGCAGCAAGAATGTGCATTTTGAATAATGGCACCACAAAAGAGAAGGAATATGTTTATGACAAATTACATGAGCTTGCTGTGATAAACTGTTGCAAAGTGATTAGGTTTACCACTCAACATGTTGTCAATGTGTATAAAAAAATAAAGACAAAATGTTGGCCACCTGCTACTCGTGCAACGCTCAACGAAAGCACCAGAGGGCACAGCAGTTTGCGGATATAGAGAAATCTGTTCTGCGATGCTTTAACCAGGTCCGGACAGATCTAGTTACCATCGGCAATCCAATCCTTCTGTGAACTCTATGCTACATGTTAGCTATCATTGCATTCCACAATAAGTGAAACTTCTCTATGCAAGTCTGTAGATAATTGTCAAATAGACCACTCTTCAGCTATGTAAGTGCAAGTCATACCCAGACAAACTAATCATTCTTTCTAAATTCTGGCCTGAGCTATATGCTAAAAGAACCACTTTTGTCACATAATAAAAAGCTGCTATAGAAA
Organism: Aporrectodea caliginosa; assembly: GCA_020284085.1. NCBI lineage: Eukaryota > Metazoa > Annelida > Clitellata > Crassiclitellata > Lumbricidae > Aporrectodea > Aporrectodea caliginosa. The sequence goes on from JACEVL010000849.1 coordinate 942,827, forward strand.
AAATTATCAGGTATATGCATTTGTATCTGAACATGTTTATGAACAGACACGGCCAGATTAAGACCCCAAAGCAAAGCTAGGGGTACCTGTAGGCTGTACAGACTGTGAGTAAGTCTGTGACTAGGATCAGTATTCAGTAAGTAAGTAGCAGCTAAAACTTACTAGCGCTGATAAACATTTCAGGGTAAAGTGCTAAAGTATTTAAAATTAAATACTTTAACAAAATTTTAAATTATACAAAAGTAGGAATTTGCTACAGCAATTTGATTTAATTTCTTCAGATTTTAGGGACCCTCAAAAATGTTGTGGAACTTGTCAATGTGTATAAAAAATAAAGACAAAATTTAATTTCAGCCTGTTCGGCTGAAATTAAGACAACACATTCCAAGCTTTAATCTCTCGTTTATCTGCGGTATAGGTAATTACTATTGCTTACTTAATTGACTATACATAATTGTTTAGTGAATTAAAGTTAAAGTAGAAAGATATCTTCTCACGGAAATACTGTCCTGACTCCTAAGCCATGGCTTAGTTGGCATATGCTTTAATCTGGCATTGTGAACAGATCATAGTTACCAGTATACTTAATCCTCAATTCCTCATTGTAGGCTGCCTACATCTTCCATCCTAAACTGCCTCTCTGTCCCACAACGCTAGACTGTGGGAAATAGTAGCCCAATGGTTACACTGCTTGTCTTGTAATGCAGAGAGTGCAGGTTCGAGCCTGCCCCATGAAGGTCACTGTGCAGGGACCTTGAGCAAGTCCTTCACTGATAATTGCTCAGCACCATTGATTGATGCCTTGATTAATAGTGGCGCTTAATAAATCTATAATGATAATAATATAAAAAATTTGGAATAATTATACTGAATTGGTTGGTTTGCTGCAACTCTGATAATATCTTTGATCCCTGTTATATATATTAATTTGACAATATGCCATTGACTGAAGTCTTCAACATTATTATAGCAAAACTATGGAGACTTGGTAACCAGAAAGACATTCAACTAAAAGAGGTTATAAAGAAACAGTAAAAGATTCCAACCTCTTTGCCAACAGACTTATATTCCGTTTCATCCCTGTATCCAGCCAACTGGAAGCGATATGCTTCCTCCACCTCCTCATTCCATACTTTAGGTCTTGTCATTGACTTTGGATTGGGATAGTTATCTCCCTTTGCTGCTCCACTCATTTTCAGTGCAGTTTCTGGCTTTATTACTTGTTTCTTTTTCAGAAAGCTGTTTCAAACAGAGACACACAAATGCACAATTTTTGGCTATCTTTAGCACGCATGTATGTATATGGACATTTATACATCTCAAAGAGGTACTTTATATTCATTTGTGTTACTGAGTGAAAACTCGTAAAGACTCATAAGGTTTATATCCACTGTTAGAGTCCAAAAAGAGGACGTATTTAAGCCTTGACCTGGAATTTTTTTGGACGTAGCTCATTGCTTTCAGCTATCACACCGAAAAATATGGACGTTTCGGACATTTTTAAGGATGTAAAAACGGCCATTTGGGGGTTAACGGAAACACTGAAACGGAAATGTATCACTCTATTAATGATCATAGATGCTAAAACCTGCTTGTCTAGAAAGATAGATATGCTATTCTAACTGTTTGTACACAGATATTGCCACTTCAATATCTGCTCCATGGGGCTACATTATTGCTATATTTACTTATGTAATGCTACTGCATCCCTTCCTATTTTGGTTACAAATAATGTCTGAATTCAGTATGTTCGAAGCATAAGAAAAATCCAAACTTTTCCTAGACTACATTTTTAATTTTTGAGTAGACTGCCACACAGAGCAACACTAGTGTAACAGGGATTGCTACTATGCTGTGATATAATGTTTGTCCACTGCAGAGTCTTCTTTATGTGGCTTGATCTTCTTGGTTATGGTCCTGGGTCAAGTTCTTCTCGAAACGTGTTGGGACTGATGCTAGGTGGTGTACGTACTGGATTCTCATTGCTGGATATTCAGGCTGGAACTAGTCAAACATCCATCAAATTCTGCAGTGGGATGTTAGATACAAGAACTGAACCCAATTCCTGCAGTTTTGATCAACCTTTTAACAGTTCTCATGAAATTCTCCACCTCTCCATTGGCTCTGGGCCAATAGGGTTTGAACTTTGAACTAGTGAGGTTTTAAGCCAAGATTAGTACTAAATAGTATAAAGTTTTGTTGTTGAATGTTGGCATTTTACAGACTTCAGAACCCAATTCAGGAAAGATATTCTCGATTCTTCACCTTCCCTGCAGGGGTGAGATAAAGTTGACCACTAATTTTGAATAATTTTAAATACTTTAGCACTTTACCCTGGGAATCTGGAAACTCATCATACATGACCAGCAGATAATTGCCATTAATTATCGGTCATTGCAAAGTCTATGCTGGCATTAATCCATTATCTTTCTCATAGGTAGACATCTTGAGAAGTTCTCAATGGTCCTTCTGTGTGGTTGCACAAGACTGCACTAAGGCTTCAACTATCTTGTCTACCACAAGTCCCTCAGCTGAACATTATGCTGCTGGTTCCTGTGATGATGCAACAGCTGGCATGCACACAGTTTGATTTGTAGTCAGCTAATATGGTGACCCTTCTGAGCACTGAAAACAGTGATGAGTCTTGTCATCTCTTAATCTTTGTGTTTGTTTGTTTTGGGTGTGCTTTGGCTGCAGTATTCCAAAAAGTTTTGGTCACTGAAAATGTTTAGGCTCATTCCAGAGTCAGCTATGAGTCTTAGCGATACAATACAATACAACTGCATTTGATATCGCCCTTCTTCCAAAGATGACCCAAAGCTCAGAAGTGCATATGCCTCAGTGGTGCAGATGCAATTATATTGCAGAGCAATTGTGCGCGAAGGACTTGCTCACGGTCCATACACAGTAAACGCCCATGACGAGGATCAAACCCGTACTCTCTGCGTTACAGGTCAACTGCTCTAACGAGTCTGTCACCGTGCCACACTAGCTTAATGCCATCCAGCTTAACAGGGAACATAAGTGAACCCCAGTTGTGCTCAGGCATCTGGACTATGTACATACATTGTACAATAATTTGAAGTCAAGGTCTGGACTTGCTCAAATTTAAAATCAGTTGACTGTGGTTTTATTAGGATAGGCCGAGCATTATTCTCTAACCGGCTTTGAATGGCAGATTGCGTCCAAGTGTCCTCTCTGCCCATACTTCCTGCAGTTTTAGCTAACGCTGGGCAATTGTCTCAGCTTTTTGGATTTTGGCATGACTTCTCACAATTGTAGCAGACTATGTCTTTGTGAGTAACGTCTTGGATTAGTGTTACAAGGCCAACTTGACTTTTATTACAGAGTTTGCCAATTTTATACCAGTAATCATGATTCATATGCAAACTAGCAATACACCCGATGTAACAACACATGTAAGGCCAACAAGGTTTTGGTGATGCAGGTTCTGAAACGGAGCATTATAAGTAGCCAGATACATGCATTTAGACCGGTAAGACTTAATTTAAATTTCTCATTGAGTTAAATTCCATAATCAATCTGAAGTTTGGTAAAACGACTCACTTAGAAATATCGGACGCTTTTTAAAAATTCTTTAAGAAAATGACAGAAATAAGAACCCATAGAAACCGTTGTTAAACGAAACAATTCAGATCCGCACTCAGCAAATACTTAACCTATGATTGGCCTAAAATTTGTACATAAATTTTATATAGGTTCGCACTTAATGATATAGAGCGCAATGATAGAAATATTGAAATGATTGTATAATGCAGTTGCACTCCTACCCACAGATGTCGCCCACTTCAGTTTTTTTAAATTTCTCATTGCATATTAATATGATGTTTTAAATCTCTACAGGCAATTTTTTTTACATCGCAAACAAATATAATTATTCGTCGATTTGCCTTCATAAATATAATTTATTTAATGCATCATTTTGTTATGTAAAAAGAACGAAATGTTTTTCATATCTACTCATTATCGCCCAACAATTCGTCACACGGCGATTTATAATGAGTTTCAGTCCTATTCATGGCGTAAGCATTGTTATTTCTTTTGTTATAGGCTATTGTGGATTTAATTACTGATGAACAGCCGCCGAAACTTTCTGAAAGGATCGAAGTCTCTAGTCTTGTGGATCCTCAGTTGCGTAATGTTGCCCAACTTTACAATTCTGAGATGCATACTCCTTCGAATTCAGGTCGATTCTTTCTCCGAGGACAGCGCCTCCAGATATTTCGTATAAGCCTTTCGTTCAGCGGAGCTCTGGAGACTGGCATAGGCCTACTCTGCCGTTGTTGCTATAAAGTAGCTTGAGGCAGATAGGCCTATGGTAAGCGACGAGATGCACGGATAAGGAAATGCAAAATTTGCGGAATTCAGGAGAGAACTTCTTCCATAGTCCTGCACATCCCTGCCAGCATAATGCTGGGGATTTGCCTTGTCCTCCGAATCATTATAGAGGACTCAATTCTCACGACGGATTGACGTCGATCTGTGGCTTTTACAATAAATGGTAGAACTTATACGCGACAATTATTACGTGTAGCATTGTCAAATATTAACATCACGACTACCATGTCATAAACTTTAAGGTCTTAACTCATTTTCTTGTTGGAACTAAATTTGTCACGTATATAGGCTACTTAACCTATGACTGGCCTAAAGTTCTTTGCATTGGGGGCCCGATAGCGCATTGGATAACATCTGGCACAGAGAGTGTGAGGTACCGTGTTCGAGCCCCGTTAGGGCGGACATGCTTTGTAGGCTGCTATTAGCGCCGTGTATTGCAGGCTGTCTGTTCTGTTAGTAGTTAAGATTTATGTCTTCAGTCATTTGTGTTCTTGTGAATTGTTTCAATTGCATAATTGTACACTGTAACCGGTTGCGGTTTGTCAACCGGATTGTTGAATAAACGAAAATATTATATCAATCACCTCCGCCACTACCCTACCTGTGGCAGTATGTATGTATATTCGTTTAATTTGCAAAACAGGCTGACACACCGCAACCTGGAACATGAAGACTAAGTACAATACTGTTGGATAAATAGAGAGAGCAAACAATGATAGTTAATTGATGTACCAAGCCTGGAGAAAAGGAGAAAGGAGGATGGCGAAGATAATCATCAGTGTTACGACACAGTGTCGTTAAACAGCAATTAACTGCGTATTATGATATCAATAACACCCGCATCAGTACTCTGGGCCAGTCCGAATTTTGGTTCAGTACGCTGGGTCCCTCCGCATTTTAGTTCAGTACTCTGGGTCCTTTCCGCATTTTAGTTCTTGCATGTGCTTCATACAGCAAACAACAATCATGGCTGCGAAAAGTGCAGATTCTGATGATGCCGGTCCAAACCTTTCAGAAATGTTCGACGCGATATGGAAAGATTATGACTTTCTGGAAAATTCAAGCGACCCATCCAATTCAAATGACTTTCAGGTAAAATCTGTAAATGATGCGTTCTTGTAATTTGTATTCTGACATTTATAAAGCGCCAGTTCTAGGAAAAAAACTCGTCAGTGAGGCTCCCATTGCGCATTGTAACTGCGCAGTGGGCAGCAATTACGATTATTTAAACACATTCACTTGGGTTATTCAGATTTTGTAATTAATGTAAAGCAATTACCAAATGCCTTGGCATCACACACGCTCGAATCTGAATTTGAATGTGAATCGAATTACTGGCGCTTAATCAAAAGCCACTTGAATTGTTGGTTCTCCCTTTCCTCTGTCCTCGCCCCAATTGTACACACTTAGGTTAGCCAATCTGATTAACTTGACTCTAAAATTATTTAAGTGGACGACTTTGAATAATAATGACTTGACTTACGGGAAATTCAACCAACTCTCGGTAAAATCGCCATGAGACCAATTTAACCACTGCATAAATCGACATTAGAAATGATTAGACAAGCATTAGGTATCCAAACAACTAGAGCTGCTAGACAGAGTCGTTCAACGAAGACTGCAATGATTTGGACATGTAGAGAGAATGCCAGCTGACAAAATCCCACACAGTGCACTACATGCAAGATTTGGAGGAAAATGAAACAAAGGCAGACCAAGACTATTAACGAGGATGCAACTTTACTTGAGGGGAGCATTGGACTTGATGAGTGACCGAGGACAGTGATCAGTCATTCGTACTCATCGCTGCCAGATGGCTGGCATCGGGAACTGCTGATGATGATAAAATCAGCCTTGATGGGCAGCAGTGCAACATGTGCGATTGCTTTAATAGCATAGCAGCAGTGATTACAGCTGTTTCAACATGGAGGAATAAGGGTAGCAGTGAATGTAACTAGCCACTGTTCCATGGTTCAACGTCCCTCGATGACTGTGATTTACACCAAACCAATTCTGGAAAGGACAGTTGCTGTGCATAAAACTCATCAAATAGGGGCAAGCCATATATCCTTTGTGCAGCTGTGGTGCAGTGCAGACTATGGCACATGTTTTGAATGGGGGGACAACCAGAAGACCTCTGGCGACCGAGTGGAAAGCGGAACAACCAGGGAGTGTAGAGACTGAGGTACATAAGGTCTGAAAGTATGATGGAGCTACTCCGAGCAGAGAGTAGGCAGATATGTGAGCATACTTCTGGAAACCACCAATAAGGCGAGCAGCAGCTTTAAGTATTGACCGAAGCTTGGAAAGGTTTACTGAAGAGAGACCAGGATACATGGTGTTGCTGAAGTCAACCCTGGTACAAATCAGTGCATGGACAACAATGAGTGTTGACCGCGTGAGGGGATAGTGAGTGATGGATAGTGCAGAGTTACCGTAGATGATAAAGGCATGTTCGAGCGATACAAATGACATGGTCCGAAAATGAGAACTGGATCCAGTGTAACAAACGCCAGAACGAAAGAATTGGTTTTTAAAAATTAAACAGAGCAAAAAGGTAGGCTATTCTAAGAATGCTATATAAATCAGCTTTTGTTCACAATAAGATACATTTCAAACCCTGATTTCAAAATTATATACTTTATTATATTTAACTGTAACCCTTGTTGCACTGTTTATGGTTCTAACATATAAATGTCAATTTGCTCATTTTGGGGGAAAAATTTCTGGTGGGAATCTGTTCAGAAATGCCTCAAAACGCACTATTTCTCATTGGCTTTTAAATGAACTGCTCTTCACCTGACAACTGTCTCACTGTGCCTTAGTTGCATTTCTGTGTCACCTTGTTCAAATTAACTTTTTTAAATAATAATAATAATATAATGAAAAATGCATTATTATAGTGTCTATGATTGAGGATTGCTGTTTCCAAACTTTAGTTGTATGTCTTCAGCTGACTTGTTTGGTCTGACTTTGCTTCTGTTACAGTCGGAATTAGTGTTTAATGCATAGGCGTAGTGGTCTACCCTGTCTTATTTACAGAGTTTCGAAAATACATTTGAAAATGCTGTTTTGTAAGGGATGCGTAAACCTTTATTAGCAACTGGATCAGTTAAGATAATTGTTTTTTTTTACAGAAGAAAGTTCAGCAAGCTATAGAGAAAGCTGAAAAGGCAGTTCGTATGGTGAATGATTTAAGTCTTTTTTCAACAAACGAGCAGCTAGAGGAAATTGCAACAAATGAAATAAAGTGAGGTTCATGGAACAGACTTTCGATTATAAATGATGGACTTGTTAAATGATACTAACATACAGGTGGAACGTTGTTTAGACCAGATTTACATCTGCCAAATATGAATAATTGAAAGATTAGTGAAAGGATTGCTGAGAAACACCAGTAGTCCACATACTATCAATATGGACTCTAGAAGTGACAGAAATGGTGCAATAAATGTTTGCATGCTTTACTTGGTAGAGGTGTAAAAGTTGTGCTAAAATGTGGCTTGCGTACTCGAGTTGTTTTCTGAGGGGGTACTCCACTACCCATCACTCCATCTTTGGATCATAGGTCAATCATCCAATGGGCTGCATGTGAGCCATTATAAGAACTTAGGGTTTATATAAAATAAAGTTAGTTTAGCAGTCATGCAGTGCACAAGGCCCTGATATATATTACAGCATATGACAGTGCACTAATTTCAATTGACTTCTAGAGACTGAAGAATGTTGTTACCGGTACTCTAACTGCTTCACTGATTGGTAAGAGTCGTTCTGCAACCCAATACCTCCCATCCCATGGCTTCGGGTTCCGGACAATTCCCCGGACAATTCCCCCGGTCAATTCCCCAGGCGTTTCAATAGGACAATTCCCCGGACAATTCCCCCTACATATATATATAATTATTATTAAAATAATTACATATATTTTATATTATTATATAATTATATTTGTGCATATAAATTATATAATATATAATTAATATAATTAATTATATTAATATAAATAATATTTATATTAAATATTATATATTATTAATAATATATAATAATATATCATAATTATAATTATTAATATATAATATTATAATTAATATAATTATAATTGTTAATTATAATTATTAATTATAACTATAATATAATTAATTATAACTATAATATAATTAATTATAACTATAATATAATTAATTAATATAGTAATATAATTATTAAAATAATATATAATATGTAATAATAATTAATATCACTAATAAATATATTAATTATTTATTATAATTATATGTATAATATATAATATTAATATATTATATTAATTATTATAATTATATAATTATTATATAATATATAATTATTAAATTATATATATAATATAATATATACACATATACATAGGTATTTATATAATTATATTAATATTTAATAATATATAAAAATATATATTAATATCATATAATTTTATAATAATTAATTATATTGTTATTGATTAATTACAATAATTATTATATAATAATAATTTAATTATATTGTTATTATATATATTATTAATTATAAATTGAATTATAATATATATATTATTTATATTAATATAATTAATTATATTAATTTAATTATATATTATATAATTTATATGCACAAATATAATTATATAATAATATAAAATATATGTAATTATTTTATAATAATTATTATATATATATATATATGTAGGGGGGAATTGTCCGGGGGAATTGTCCTATTGAAACGCCGGGGGGAATTGGAGTGGGGAATTGACCGGGGAATTGTCCGGGGGAATTGTCCTAGACTCCATGGCTTCATAGGAAAGAGGCAACTGCACATTATCAAGCCATGAGCGCATAACTTATAAAGCAGTCTGCCCAAAATGATCATTATATGTTTTGGCTGGGTTTCAGGTCTATGCATTCATGGCCAGGTGCCGCTTTAGTTGAGTACTTGGGCCTCCAGAAAACGTAATGGCAGGGCTACTACAGACATCTATGTTTTTGTAGCTGCACGCTGATTCTTGCATTTTCTCAGCAGTAGTAAATGTATTTCTCCTTTACAGCTGCAAGACTTTGACGACCACAGAGGCCCTAAATAAGAAGCTTGACGGCTTCAGAATAAGATGCCTTAGGAGGATATCCTGCTGATTACCTAAATTTATTAGCACAGACTATGTTACATATATCGCGAGTCTTCAATGATAGCTATTTGTATATATAACTATATGGATCTATGGCCTTGGGCTCAATAGGTGTCCGTATTTCACAAGTAAAAGACATATGATGTTATTTTTGCTGTTTCCTTTTATTCTTATGAAGTCTGCCATTCACTGTGGATGAATGAACTTGATCTTTTCTGCCTCTTGCTGTTTCATGTGTTTGTTTAATCTGTCTAGCATGACAATGACTGAGTTATAAGTGATATGCTTTTTGCAATGTTGACAGTCAAAAGGAAGAGAAACACAAGTAGTCTGCTGTAGATTATGTAAGTAAGTTGGTGAGCAATATGTAGCATTATGCAGCTAGTTCCTGTACTGCATATTACCACATTTTGCATGTTAACTGGGTATAATTGGGAGCCATGGCATAGCGACTCATTAAGTGGTTTTCCTTGTAAAGGGCTTGTGCGTAAGTGGATCTCCACTGTATGTCAACAGGTGGCTGACTTGTTTAATTAAAAGTTGCCAGTCTTGGTGTTGCCAGCACGCAGACATCCAAACTGTAGAGATCATACAATTTTGTCACTTCCATTAAGTCTGCTACTGGGATATGTCTTTTATCTTCATTACCAATTCATATTCAAAATTTAGCATTTTTCTGATTAATCAGAGTTTCTGTTGATGATATTCACATGCTAAGTAGTGTAAGAAATCTTCCAATGGGGCATGTGAACAAATTTAGTTACAGTACAAACTGGTAATATATTACAAATGATTTAAAGTTTGATTTTCATTTGACATTAGGTATCTGCTGCTGCCAGGACTTCTTGGCTATTTCACAAATAAATCCTTGAAAGGATCACGGCTTGAAATTGTTCAGAAGGCACAAGTAAGAAGAGTTTTCAGCTTTGTGCTAAGGATAATTGTAAAAGTTTTCATGCTATTCATGAGGGATAGTGTGTTTTGTATCTTAAGGCTCATTTGTGTAATTCTGTATTTGATTTAAATATGCACATGACATTCTATATAGTGGATCATTATGATCTGAATTCTGTTATAGTTTGGTCAAGAATGTATTTTGGTGCTGTTTTAGAATTGTGATTCATTCTCTTAAGTTCAGGATGCTGCTGAATCCTAAAAATTTTTCTATTGTCAGGGATCTTTTCTCCTGCTGCCGTCTTTCTGACCTCACCACCTTGAGGACAATTTGGATCACTGCCTTATCTACTAACACCACGATAACTTTCGATCCTTTGAATGTGCCTCTTTCACTCTCCGACTCGCCTCTGACATATCAACTGTCTGCAACATGTACCGTCCTACTAGCTCTTCTTCCTACTCCATGCCCTCTGTCTTTCTTGGATTTGCCTCGCTTTTATCACTTACTGCCACTGCTTAATGCAGCCCCAGAATTTTTATTTTAAAATAGACTGACTGCAGTTTAATGCATATACACGTTATGCATTTGTTCTGTTTGATCTGTTGAGCAATTTTTTCTTGTAGGTTTATTTTATCGACTTCATAAGATTATGTAAGCTGTATGGTGTGACAAGCGTTGACTTACCAAAACCTTACTCACGTACTGAAGCTGACGATGAGAGCAAGGCACAATCTCAGCCGAAAATAGTGTAAGTAAATAAATTAATTATGCATTGGTTTCATGATTTTGCAGAAATAATGTTTTTGCAAACTAGACTTCTAAGGCCATGCTGTCCAACGTGTGGCCCGTGGGCTGATTTTAAGTGGCCCACCGAGTTCACTAAAATTTTGCAATTTGTGTAAAAATGAAGTAAAAGACAGTCACTGGCCTACTTGCATAGCTATTCATTCATAACTTGGGTTATCATTTGACAATGTGAGCACAAAATCCAGTTCCCATGACTCATTCATTAGGATTATTCTATAATAAATTTAAATAGTTAATAATTTTCAAAAAATTTGAGTCACTGCTTTTGAGTTGACTGGTGCGGTCTTCTGCTTTAAGAATAATTTCTTCGGTGGCTCACGGTGTCAAAAAGGTTCGTTCTAAGGGATTTCTTTACCTTGTTACCTTGTGCTGTCAGTTCCTGGAACTCTAGCGACCTTCATGATCAAGCCTCTCCATTTCCTTCTGTCCGCCGTCGCATCTCTCAGTTCTGCCAAATTCATTCCAGTTGTTTCATGTATCTCGTCCATCCACTTTTTCCTTGGTCGTCCTTGTTTTCTCCTTCCCTCTCCATATGCTAACATCATTTCCTTTTCCAATCCATCTGATCGCATGACATGACCAAAGAACCTCAACTTTGCTCTTAGCACTGTTTGTTGTAGTGTCTCTTCATTCTCAATTCCGATACTCATGCGCACCCAATCGTTGGTCCTTTTCTCTTTCCATGATATTCTCTGCATCTTCCTCCATATCCACATTTCGCATGCGTTAATCTTTTTTTCATTTTCTTGGTCATTGTCCATGTCTCACTGCCGTATGTTACTGTTGGTATGATCAGAGCCTTCACCAATCTTTTTTTCGTGTCTATACTCACATGTTTGTCCTTCCATATTTTTTCCAGACCATTCATTGCAGTTTTTCCTATCGCTACTCTACGATTTATTTCCATATCACACTTTCCCTCTTTTTCTATTACTGATCCCAAAAACGTGAAGCTAGTTACCGTTTCTATTTCCTCTCCATCTACTACAAAACTGTCCTCCTCCTCTGTTGTCATGATCTTTGTCTTCTTTATATTGAAGTAGAGTCCTGCTTTCTCACTTTCACTCTTGAGCCTTCTTATTAGTTCTACCAAATCGGTTTTTTTACCCGCCAATAGTGTTGTATCGTCAGCGTATCTCAGATTGTTCATTGTTCTTCCCGCTATCTTTATTCCTTCCATAGCCTCATCCATTCCCGCCTGCCTCATTATCCTTTCAGCATACATATTAAATAGGAAAGGAGACAGAATGCATCCTTGCCGCACTCCCTTCCTAATCCTGAATCTGTCAGTATCTCCATATTCAGTCCTTATCACCGCTATCTGATCTTCGTACAAACCCCTAAGAAGTTGTATCAAGTGTTTCGGTATTCCCATTTCTCCCAAGGTTTTCCACATCAATTCATGATTAATGCAGTCAAACGCTTTGCTATAATCAATGAAGCATATGTATACTTTCTGTCCAAACTCCCTTTGTCTCTCCATTATCCACCTCATATTGGCAATATGATCACGTGTTCCACGAAATTTCCTAAATCCTGCTTGACTATCAGGAAGCTCTCTCTCTATTGTACTCTCCATTCTTTTATGTATTATTTTGAGTAATATTTTGCTTATGTGTGATATCATTGCTATTGTCCTGTAATTTTCACACTCTTTTGCGTCTCCTTTTTTAAATAAAGGGATAAAGACTGAACTTTTCCAATCTTCTGGCCACTTTCCAGTTTTCCATATGTTATTACAAATTTTTGTTATTGTCTTTGTCATCACGCCATCCCCAGCTTTTACCATTTCTATTGGTATCCCGTCTTGACCCGGGGCCTTATTATCTTTCAATTGTTTAATAGCCCATTCTACCTCTGCTTCCATGATTTCCGGTTCATTTTCATACTCTGTTACATCTGTTTTTTCTACCTTTACTCTTTTATCTTCGTTGTACAACTCTTCTGTGTATTCCTTCCATCTTTTCTTCATTCCTTCTTCATCCGCAATTATGTGTCCATCACCTGCTTTCAGCGACCCCATTTTTGGTGTGTTTTTTCTCGTTATTTCCCTCACTTTTGAAAACATAGTTTTAGTTCTTCCTTTTCTTCCCTCCTCCTCCATTTCCTTGCATAATTCATTTAGATGTTTTTCTTTGTCCATGCGCGCTTGTTTTTGGAATGCGCTGTTCAGTTTTCTTATCTTATCTTTATCTCCTTCTCTTTTTGCTTCCCTTCTGCATATGGCTATGTTAATAGCTTCTTTCGATAGCCAAGGAGTTGTTTTAGTTTTTCTTTTCTTCGGAATATATTTCTCCGCAGTTTCTAAGATCACTTCCTTTGTCTTTTCCCATAAATTGTTCTCAACCTCCTCTGTTTCTGCATCGTCCCTCTCCAATATTTCAAATCTATTCCTTATTTCTACTCTGTATTCCTGTGATATTTCCTTGCAGTCGTATGTGATCAATCTTTCTCCTTTTTTTAATTTTTTTAGTTTCGTTTGCACTGTTGCTACTAGTAGTTCATGATCGGTTCCACAGTCAGCGCCTGGTTTTGTTCTAACATCTCTTATCGTGCTATTCCATCTTTTATTTATCAGTATGTAATCAATCTGGTTCCTGTGTTTTCCATCTGGTGACGTCCACGTATACAACCTTCTTTTTGGCTGTTCAAACCATGTATTCATTATTCTCAGGCTGTTTCCTTCACAAAAATCCACTAATCTCTCTCCTGCATCATTTTGCTCTCCCAACCCATGACCTCCTAACGTGTCTCCCCCTCCTCCATTATATTTTCCCACCTTCGCATTAAAGTCACCAATGACCATTATTACATCTCCTTTAGGAGTTTTATCAATTACACTTTGTAATTCATTGTAAAAGCTTTCGTGCTCTTCCTCAATCGCCATTGACGTTGGTGCATATATTTGTATAATTGTTATATTAACTTTCTTTCCTCGAAATCTTACGCTCAAGATTCTGTCACTCACTGTATCATAACCCATTATTGCATTTGCGCTTGTTCTATCACACATAATTGCTACCCCACTTCTTCCTTTTTCTTTTTTACCTGACATTATAATCCTATAACCATTCCAATTGAAATGGCCCTGTCCTTTCCATCTTGTTTCACTTAACCCCATGATTGATATATCAAGTCGTTCCATCTCTCTCTGAATGATATCCATCTTTCCACTCTGCATACTACGGACATTCCATGTGCTTATTTTCATTTTATTTTTACAGCTCAGGATGAGTCTTTGCTTTCCAGTACGATCTGCCACTGAACCTCCTTTCGGCTTTTGTCCTGTTGCTTCATTAGACTGAATTGCTTTCAACTCTCCATTTCGCTCTTTCCCAGTAGCTGTTGAGTCGCACTCCGGCCTGGGAGTCTCACCATCTGCGACTACTACTTTGTTTGAATTAGCTTGATTCATAAAGGTTTTCTTGGCATGGTAACAGGGGTGGTTTGCCATTGCCTTCCCCTGGAGAGGGATTTCTAGCTTATTATAAACTTTTGAATACTTGTGTCACATGTCACTATCTTTCAATCCCAGGATCATGCTTGACATTACCGTACCTGGCCTTACCATAACTGTAAGCGATGGCTCAAACATTGCAATTTGGATAGGCTATACTTGATGAAGTCAGTCAAGTCAAGTATTTTTTTATTGCAACCAAATTTCACTTTAAACAACATTAATAAACCAATGAGGAAAACATATATAAGTAAAAGTGAATTGTTAAGTGCAATGTTATTAGTAATTTGTAATTAATAGTAGCTGTGTTGTGAATTATGGTAAGTTCTATAGCGCTAAATGTGGTATGTATGGATTGGTTGACTGCTTGGTTCTGTGGCTGATACCATCAAGGAAAGGTGAGCACTGAGCAACCACCAATTCTGGTTAGTGCCTACAGGTTGCAGATTTTGCCTACCTTGTTGAGAGGTCGTCCTGCTAGTCTGTAAAAGAATGATAGACGTGTGAATTGTGTCTTTTGCGTTTAACCCTTTAACGACTAGACGGATTAGTTTTCCATGCATTTTATTACACGCTCGTCGTTAAAGTGTTAATCTATATGTGGATATGAAATTTTTTACACACATTGTTGATGTGATATATTGTAAGAAACTCTGTGCTGCCCAAGCAAGTAGCGGACTGTAGATTGCCAGCCTTTAGATGGTAGCGCTAGCACCATCTGTCATTCAGATGGAAGAAAGATCTGCTAAAACAATTCCATTTGTTGGAACAGGTCTGGTCCGCTTAGCCTTGATGAGCAAACGAAAAAGCGGATGATGAAGATTGAAAGATTTAAAAGTCAGAAGGACCTAGAGAGAAAAGTACAGGAATTGTATATTATCATTAGAAAGGAAACTGTCGATGATGACTCTAAGGTAGGCTAACTAAAGTTATTTCTTTCAGTCTTTTTAATGCAACAACAGACAAACAAAATGTGCATTGCATTCTGGTAGGCTCAGGATATCATCTGCAGAGAGCTAACATTGTCTTACACATGTAAAAGTGCCATGATTTCAAAGTCTGCAAGTCGCACACACCATTATTTAGTGCACAGTTGCACAATAATCAGGCCCGCCGAGAGGGGGGGGGCAGGGGGCAAAAACCCAGGGGCCCGCGACTTTTAGGGGCCCGGCTGGGCCCAGCAATCAACTTATGAAAATATTATAATCAGTTAAACAAAGTTTATGATTTATGCCTTTTAAAATAGCAGGTCCTTCTCGTCGACACTTAGCATAAGCAATACGTAACTGAACGAAGTAATACTGAT